>DWDT01003593.1:0-12120 GCA_018245595.1 Microceris scylla | reverse complement strand
GTCAGTGTTTGGAGGACTAGTGCAAGTGCGATTCATTACAAATTCAAGAAACCAGGTTCATCGATCACAGAAAAAATATACTGTAAGCAGCTAGACAAAATGATGCTAGAACTTAAAAAAAACAGCCTAGATTGGTCAACAGATCAACTCTTATCTTACTGCATAATAACGCCAGTCGCCACTGTGCAAATGGCCGTGGTAAAACTTCACGGATTGGAGTTGGAACTTCTGTATTCTCCATATTTATCAGATCTAGCTCCAAAAGACTACAATTTCTTTCGTAATTTTAGACAACTTCTTGATAAAAAGTAAAATTGGTCTTCCAGGAATTCATAGACTCCCGTCCAAAAGGTTTTTGTACCACCGGGCTGAACAACCTGCCGCTTACAATGTGTTGACAATTTGGGCGTACTTATACTTTAAAAACGTAACTTTACGTAACTTTACGCCTGTAATCCCCGAAGAGGTAGGCAGGTTACTTATACTTTGATGAGTAAAATCGTTTCTTGTGTATATAAATTATCAGCAAACTTTGCTTATTTTTCTACAAATTTCATACTTGACGACCTGATAATATTACGCCAGTGGCTTACGGTGTAAGCAGAAGCGTGGAGTGTTAATTCTGTATCCTTACACATCTGCTTTTTCAAGCCTTTTCAACATTCATCATTCTCTTCATACATTTGTATGTTACATAAACTAGATACGTTGGAAAATATGTACGTGTTCTGGAGTGGAGACGGCGACTTGGCAAACGTAGTGTAGGACGCCCTCCAGCTAGGTGGAGTGACGATATACGCAGAGTGGCTGGCAGTGGTTGGATGCGACGAGCTGAAGATCGAGCTCAGTGGCGTGCCATTGTAGAGGCCTATGTCCAGCAGTGGACGGGAATAGGCTGATGATGATGATGATGATTGAAATTTGTATATAATATTTCAATGAAATACTTTTAATTTATATTACTAATGAATGGAATATATTTAATAAATAAACTTTAAATTTGCAGCAACGCCGATCGAAAACCCCTGCAGCACCGCAGTGTGTGGACCGAACAGCCAGTGTCGTGAAATTAATAATCAAGCTGTGTGCTCCTGTCTGCCCACCTACTTGGGCGTACCGCCAGCTTGCAGGCCAGAGTGTGTGGTGAATGCAGAGTGTCCTCAAAACCAAGCGTGTTCGAAACAAAAATGCATCAATCCTTGCCTTGGAGCTTGCGGACTACGAGCCGTATGTGAAGTGATCAACCACAACCCGGTGTGCGCGTGTCCCCCTACACAGACCGGGGATCCGTTTGTTGCGTGTACACCCATTCTAAGTATGTCGCATATCGATATTCATTTCAATTAACTTAAATCACATTGATTTTTGTTCCTTCTCTTGCAATAAATGTGAACATTGTCATCATATCAAATGTTTACAGGTTCACCGCAAATCGCTGTCAACCCATGTCAACCCTCTCCCTGCGGACCTAATTCTGAGTGCAAAGAAATTAACGGAAATCCTTCTTGTACCTGTTTGCCGGAATATAAAGGCCAGCCGCCCTACTGCAAACCGGAGTGCATTAGCAACAGCGAGTGTGCTACCCATTTGGCGTGTATTAATAAAAAATGCAAGGACCCATGCACGCGTGCCTGCGGTGACAACGCCGAATGCCGGGTTGTGAGTCACTCGGCCATGTGCGTGTGTCCGCAAGGATACAGAGGAGATCCATTTACACAGTGTTCATTGATAACTCCCGTGGAAATTTTGTCGCCGTGCTCACCGTCGCCTTGCGGGCCGAACGCGATTTGCAGGGAACAGAATAAAGTGGGCTCGTGTGTTTGTAACGAGGGCTACTTTGGTAACCCTCACGAAGGCTGTCGGCCGGAGTGCGTGGGCGACTCTGACTGTCCCGGAAACAGGGCTTGCATCGGCAACAAGTGTCAAGACCCGTGCCCCGGCACGTGCGGTGTTAACGCAGAATGTGCTACCGTCAACCATTCTCCCACATGTACCTGTATCTCGGGTTATACAGGAGATCCATTCCGACGCTGCAGCACAGTACAAGGTAATTTTTCTCGACTACTTTATTAATAATGTGTGTCTTAATCACCATTTCCTAGTGTATATTGTATTGTAAATGTGCATCAAAAATAGAGGCAGTGATAGCGTAGTGGTTAAGAATTCAGCCTCTCACTCCGGGGTTCTGGGTTCAAATATACGACGCGCACCTCTTCACAGAAGTGCGTTTTAAGTTTAAATATCACTTGCTAACGGTGAAGGAAAACGTCATGACGAAACCTGCACACATTAAAATTTTTTTTGAAATCCAAGGTGTGTGCAGTCTGCCAATCCGCACTGGGCCACCTTGGCAAAAACTATTAGCCTTAACCCTCTCAATATGAGAGGAGACCCATACTCCAACAGTGGAATGATAAAGGAGTCGATTAATATTTATTTAATATTTATACTAATAAAAAAATATGTTTTCAGTTGAAGCCATACCACCAGTTAATGTCTGTTACCCGAGCCCCTGCGGACCGAACAGCCAATGCCGGCTATTGAACGACCAAGCCGTTTGCAGCTGCTTACCGGAGTTTATTGGCGAACCGCCATCTTGCAAACCTGAATGTGTATTAAATTCAGACTGCGCGTCAGACAAATCTTGTGTTAACCGGAAATGTGTGAACCCATGTCCGGGCCCATGCGGGCAAAATGCGGAGTGTCGCGTGTTTAATCACAACCCAATATGCAGTTGCCACGTAGGATACGTCGGAGATCCATTTACGAGATGTTACGCGAAACCAGGTAAAATTCTCTTTTCAATAATATACTTGTTTTGTAGAACATTTCCATTTACATCCTCTCAATAGTACACTCCTCTGCCTACCTTTTCGGGAAATTACCAACGTGCTGTCATGTTATTAATTGTATAGTCACTGGATAAATTTATGAGGTTTTATTATGCTATTGAGGGCAAATTATTAAGACGTGAAAGCTATATAACAAGTTTTTCTATTCTTCGTAGTGCCCCAACCAGTGTTGGATGAAACTAACGACCCTTGTGTACCATCACCCTGTGGGACGCACTCGGTTTGCCGCAAAATCGGCGAACAAGCGTCCTGTTCGTGCATCCCTGGCTACTTTGGAAGTCCTCCCAACTGCAGGCCAGAATGTGTCACTAATCAGGACTGTATCAGCTCCATGTCGTGTATAAATGAGAAATGCAAGGACCCTTGCCCGGGATCTTGTGGACAGAATGCAAAATGTTCTGTCATAAAACATATAGCAATTTGTACTTGCGTGGAAGGTTATCAAGGCGATCCATTCACCGCATGCACGTTAAAACCATTAGAGGGTAAGTAAAAATGTTTTATTATTGTCCACATTATGTTCTATGTCCAGCAGTGGACATCTAGAGGCTGACGATGATGATGATGATTGTCTATATTCTACTATAGTATCTGTATGTGCCAAATATGTATAAATATATTTATATTTAGCAGAATGGTAATGTTAAAATATTAGTAGAGTATTACTGTAGTTGCTATAATGTTTCATTTAGGTATGTGTTAAGTATTAACTATAATGTCGTTTATGAGACGCATATACTCGTACACAAAAATAATTATTATTATTTTATTTTTTTCTAGAACCGACACCCACTGATCCCTGCAATCCGTCGCCGTGCGGCTCTAACGCACAATGCCGTAACGGAGAATGCTCATGCTTACCGGAATATCGCGGTGATCCATACATCGGTTGCCGACCCGAGTGTACGATTAGCACGGATTGTCAAAAGAATCAGATTTGTGTTAATAAAAAGTGCATAAATCCGTGCCCAGACACGTGCGGAACGAACGCTATATGTGAAGTTATCAACCATGTTCCCATGTGCAGTTGTCCCGCTGGTTACACCGGCAACTCTTTCGTATCGTGTAACGCAGTGCAAGGTATTTAAATTGATTGAATCCGTTGTTTATAATTGTCGCTGACTATATTTTTTCTATCGCCAATTTCTATTTTTCCAGTTCCGTTGCCAACGAATCCTTGCAACCCCAGTCCGTGTGGACCGAACAGTCAGTGCCGTGAAATAAACAATGTAGCCGTATGTTCCTGCTTGCCGAGCTACTCGGGGAACCCGCCAGCGTGCCGCCCCGAGTGCACCACGAGCTCTGAATGCCAACTGAACAAAGCTTGCAACAATTACAAATGTATCGACCCGTGCAACGGAGCGTGCGGTGTTGGTGCGCTGTGTGAAGTAGTGAATCATAATCCCATCTGTTCATGTCCTAGCGACTTCACTGGCGATCCGTTCACCAGATGTCTACGTAGACGTAAGTTGTCAGATTACATGTGGTTACGTCTAATTTTGACTTCTGCGCTTAATATTATGGTCAGTTGCTGTTTATGTGATAGATACACAACGTTTGCTTTTTTATTTGAGCATTTTCTTTAAAATATGTACATTCTACGATTTTCTTACGTTAATGCTTTAATTTTGCAGCACTTGAAAGTCCACCACAAATAAATCCTTGCCTGCCGTCCCCATGTGGGCCCAACTCGGTTTGTCAAACAATAAATGACTCACCGTCCTGCACATGCATGCCTAACTTCATTGGAACACCACCGAACTGCCGTCCAGAATGTTCCAGCAACAGCGAATGCCCAAACCATTTAGCGTGTATAAATAACAAATGTGGAGATCCATGTATTGGCGCATTTGGTTCATTAGCGCAATGCCGCGTGGTCAGCCACACTCCGAACTGCGTGTGCCCACAAGGGTATAGCGGCGATCCGTTCGTTTCTTGCAACGTACAATTTAATCAACCAGTAGAAATAATATCTCCATGCACCCCATCCCCTTGCGGGAGCAACGCCATTTGCAAGGAACGCAACAAAGTCGGTTCGTGCGTATGTTCGCCTGGATACTTTGGAAATCCCTACGAGGGCTGTCGACCTGAGTGTACTGTTAACACAGATTGTCCCTCGAATAGGATATGTCAACAAAATAACTGCCGTGACCCATGTCCTGGAACATGTGCTACAAACGCTCAATGTCAAGTTGTGAATCATTCACCGATATGCACGTGTCTTCCTGGATATACCGGTGATCCTTTCCGAAACTGTATTTACAGACAAGGTAATATTCCCGTTCTTAATCTGTTGACGCATTTCTCTAATTACTTTTCAATTATACAATGAACACTTATTTATTTTCAGAGAATCCACTTCCGCCTTCTGACCCCTGCACTCCATCTCCGTGCGGTCCAAACAGCGTTTGTAAAGTACAAAATGATCAAGCAATCTGCACTTGCATGCCAGAGTTCCGTGGTGCACCGCCCAATTGTAAACCAGAGTGCGTCATAAGCGCCGAATGTCCTACCAACAGGGCATGCGTTACTCAGAAATGCGTCGACCCATGCATTGGGCAGTGTGGACAAAATACCAAGTGTCTTGTTGTAAATCATAGTCCCATATGTACTTGCCTGCCACAATACACTGGCGATCCCTTCAGTAGATGCTACTTGCTTACAACAACAACTGCTGTAGATATTAGACCACCCTCTAATCCTTGCATACCATCACCATGTGGACCTTTCAGCGAATGTAAAGAGATTAATGGCATTCCGTCTTGTACATGCCAGCCTTCATATATCGGCGCACCACCAGGATGTCGCCCCGAGTGTGTTATTAGCTCTGATTGCTCGAGTAATATGGCTTGCATTAATCAAAAATGTAAAGATCCATGCCCAGGTTCGTGTGGTATAAACGCTAGATGTGCTGTTAAGAACCACATACCGATTTGTACTTGTTTCGACAACTACGTCGGTGATGCATTTGTCGAATGCAAAATTGAAGGTAAATAGTTTTATTTCACATAAATCTCTCTCTACGTTGTTAAAAATGAACAAATAACATCAACATTCCATTTCAACAGTTGCAGAAGTAATTCAAGATGAAATCGATCCCTGTAATCCATCACCATGTGGTAATAACGCGATCTGCCGCGGAGGAGAGTGCACTTGTTTGCCAGAATATCGCGGCGATCCATATTTCGAATGTCGTCCAGAATGTGTATTAAGCTCAGACTGTCCACAAGACAAGGCTTGTTTGCGAAATAAGTGCGTCAATCCGTGCAACAGTGGTGTTTGCGCAAGCAACGCGATATGCGAAGTGATCAATCACGTGCCGATGTGTAGATGCCCGGAGAGAATGATCGGCGACGCTTTTGTTCAGTGCGTCCCCATTGAAGGTAATAATTATCTACAAGTGTTCTTTATTTCAAGAATCATTAATTTGTATAAAAATTTAATGTTTTCTTTCGTTGCAGTCGAAAAACTTCAACCGTGTCAACCGAGTCCCTGTGGACCCAACAGTCAATGCCGTGATATAAACGGACAGGCGATATGTTCATGCTTACCCGGCTTTATTGGAAGCCCTCCTTCCTGCAGACCAGAATGTATCGTTAGCACAGATTGTCTACCGGACGAAGCATGTAGCAATAGGAAGTGTATTAAGCCTTGTCAAGGAGCGTGCGGTATAGATGCCAAGTGTCAAGTTATTAACCATAATCCCATATGCTCTTGTCCACCATCGTATACTGGAAATCCTTTCAGCAGATGTATTTTGCAAGAGTTTACACCAGAAATAGTCAATCCATGCGTTCCATCGCCTTGCGGACCTAACTCTGTATGCAAAGAAAGTCTTGGTTCACCGACTTGTTCGTGTCAGGAACAATATACAGGATCACCTCCTTATTGTAGACCGGAATGTATTAGTAATTCTGAATGTCCGACACACCGTGCTTGCATAAACCAAAAATGTGTCGATCCTTGCATAGGTTCGTGCGGTTCTAACACAGAGTGCCATGTTATAAGTCATTCACCGTCATGCTCCTGTTTACCTGAATACTCTGGTAATCCATTTATCGAATGCCATAGAATGCAAATACCGCAAGAAGTAACAACACCTTGCCAACCATCCCCTTGCGGAGCTAATGCTGTGTGCAAGGAGTCTAACAATGCCGGCGCGTGCATTTGCTTACCAGATTATTACGGTAATCCATATGAGGGATGTAGGCCAGAGTGCGCAATAAACACCGATTGCCCATCGAATCGGGCTTGCCTACAAAATAAATGTCAAGACCCGTGCCCAGGCGCCTGCGCACCGAACGCCGTGTGCCAAGTTGTTAATCATGCGCCATCGTGCTCCTGTACCCGCGGCTACACAGGGGATCCATTCCGCTACTGCAGTCTAGAAGGTTAATAGTTATTATCTGTACTTCAATCTGTGTATATGTGTAAAATATCGCAAATATTCCTTTACTTTTCACAGTCGTGTTATATATAATTGAGCTAATTCATATTTTTCAGTTGTGTCGGAAGCACCAAGAGATGTGTGCCAACCGAACCCATGCGGTCCAAATAGCCGCTGTCAAGAAGTAAATAAACAAGCTGTATGCACTTGTTTGTCAGATTACATTGGTGTGCCACCAAGCTGCCACCCAGAATGTGTCATTAGTACCGAATGTCCAAGAGATAAGGCTTGTATAAATCAAAAATGCGAGGATCCATGCCTCGATTCGTGCGGTACAAATACTGAGTGCAGAGTAATTAACCACAGTCCAATATGTAACTGTAAACCTAGTTACACTGGAGATCCATTCACACGCTGCAACCCAGTTCCACGTAAGTCATAAAGTTGTAACTTAAGTGTGAAGCAATAATAAAATATAGTTTGAAGTTTTAAGAGCAGTCGCAGTCCATCTAATTTGTTGTTTATTAGCGAAATATTGTATAGTATTGGTACTTAAAAACAAAATATATTATGTACTTCCTATTTTAGCACCGACCCAGAACGCTGAATTAGAACCATACAGGAATCCTTGTGTACCATCACCATGTGGACCAAATTCGATTTGCCAAGAAATCGGAAGTGTGCCCTCATGTACATGCATGCCAAATTACATGGGTACCCCGCCAAATTGTAAACCAGAGTGCATTCTCAACGCGGAGTGTCCAACGTCACAAGCTTGTATCCAGCAAAAATGTCAAGATCCTTGTCAAGGAAGCTGCGGTATTGGCGCAATATGCACTGTCTCCAGGCATGTTCCCATCTGCACGTGTCCAGAAAGCTATACTGGAGACGCATTTACCGTATGTAGGCCAAAACCAACACCTGGTAAGTTTCTCATTTGATACTGTTCAATGAAATCATATTGTTCTATTGACTTGTTCTAAAAAAGGAAAATTTTCAGAATTAGATATCATCGATAAATGTAACCCGTCGCCATGTGGTACCAACGCTGTATGCGACGATGGTGTTTGTTCCTGCATTGAAGAACATCAAGGTGATCCGTATATTGGTTGTCGGCCAGAATGTGTATTGAGCAGTGACTGCCCAAGGGACAGAGCCTGCGTCAAAAACAAATGCGTTGACCCTTGCATCGGCACATGTGCAACGAACGCTGTTTGTGATGTAATAAATCACGTGCCCATGTGTAGCTGCCCTCAAGGAATGACAGGCAACGCTTTCTATGCCTGCGAACCTATTCGAGGTAAGAGACAATATAAATTCCATATAAATATAATTCCATACAAATATAATTCCATATAAATATAATTCCATATAAATATAATTCCATATAAATATAATTCCATATAAATATAATTCCATATAAACATAATTCCATATAAATATAATATTCCATATAAATTCGAACACAGTATATTCCAATTTTAAGCATTATCAGTAAATATGGAAACATTGTTTCAGCACCCGTTGTTACCAACCCATGTCTGCCATCACCATGCGGCCCGAACAGTCAATGTCGCGAAATAAACGGCCAAGCTGTCTGTACTTGTGTAACTGGGTACATTGGAAGCCCGCCACTATGCCGACCAGAATGTGTCTTGAGTTCTGACTGCCCTCTCAACAAAGCTTGCAGCAATCAGAAATGTATCAACCCTTGCAGTGGAACGTGTGGTGTGGATGCCAAATGTGACGTTGTCAAACACAACCCGATTTGTACATGTCCACCCAAATACACAGGAGATCCTTTCACCAGATGTATTCTGTACAGTAAGTGCCTTCATATATTTATAAAAACCCTTTGCTTACGCAATGATTTAAAAAAAAAGGTAAACTAATTATATATTTTAAGAAATAAATAATAAAAATATTTAAATATTCACAGGAACTCCAATTGAAGACGTAACGCCTTGTAATCCTTCACCGTGCGGCGGTAATGCAATTTGTAAAGAACAGTCGGGCACACCATCATGTTCTTGTATGCCAAACTTCTTCGGGTCTCCGCCATATTGTAGACCAGAATGCACAATTAATAGTGAATGCCCGTCAGACAAAGCTTGCGTCAATCAGAAGTGTACAGATCCCTGCATAAATGCTTGTGGTCAAAATTCGCAATGTCGCGTGATAAGCCATACTCCAACATGTTTCTGCGATTCGGGTTACACCGGCGATCCATTCATAAGTTGTAACATTGTACAAGAGATCATCCCAGAAGTAACCTCTCCTTGTATACCATCCCCTTGTGGACCAAATGCCGAGTGCAGGGAGCAAAACAGGGCCGGCTCATGTAGTTGTCTGCCAGATTACGTAGGAAACCCTTACGAAGGGTGTCGTCCGGAATGTACCATCAACACAGACTGCCCACCCAATAAAAGCTGCATCCGAAATAAATGTCAAGATCCGTGTCCAGGAACATGTGGTCCTGTCGCGGTATGTGCTGTTGTCAACCATCTACCCACATGTTCATGTCCAGCAGGTTACACTGGAGATCCATATCAACGATGTAATATATTAAAAGGTATAGAAATCATATATTTACTGTGATATTATTCACCAAATGTAAATTAAAATAGCATTTGTTATAAACTAAATAATTGTGTTCACAGAACAAGTACCAGAAAAGACGACCCCGTGTGTTCCAAACCCATGTGGACCGAACAGCGTGTGCCGTCCAGCAAATGGTCAAAGTGCATGTTCGTGTATGCCAAATTACATCGGCTCTCCTCCAGGCTGTAGGCCAGAATGTACAGTTAGCTCCGAATGTCAGTCTGATAAAGCATGTGTTAATCAGAAATGTGTAGATCCTTGCCCTGGCCATTGTGGAACTAACACGGAGTGCAGAGTTATAACACACAGTCCTATTTGCACTTGCGTATCTGGATTTACAGGAGATCCGTTCACACGTTGTTACCGATTACGTAAGTAGACCTATATTAAACACTTTACAATGATTCTTGTTTCAAATAAAACACCAATGAAATGCCTGTATTTAAACAAAAATAAATTAATCATTTGAATTTCAGCTCCGGTACAAAACATACCAGAACCTTACAGAGATCCTTGTACACCTAGCCCTTGCGGAAACAATGCTGTGTGTCGTAATATTAACGGTGCACCTTCGTGTACCTGTTTGCCCAACTTCCAAGGTCTCCCTCCGAACTGCCGCCCGGAATGTGCCATTAACCAGGATTGTCCATCAAACTTGGCGTGCATTAATATGAAGTGTCGCGACCCTTGCCCTGGCAGTTGTGGCCAAAACGCTGTGTGCAGTGTATTCAATCATCTTCCTGCCTGTACTTGTTCTCAAGGCTTTACTGGAGATCCATTCACGATTTGTCAAATAATAGTACCACAAAAGGGTAAGTAAAATTCTCAAAAAAAAAATAACATTCAATTCCTTTTTATTGTCATTTAATGTGTCATTACTTCAATTGTATAATTTTGTTATAGATGAATTGCCACAGAATCCATGCAATCCGTCACCTTGTGGATTTAATGCGGAATGCAAAAATGGAATATGCAATTGTCTATCCGACTATTCAGGAGATCCGTACATAGGTTGTAAGCCGGAATGCGTATCAAACACGGAATGCCCGTCTGATAAAATTTGCTCTAGAAACAAATGCGTTAATCCTTGTCCAGGAATTTGTGCACCCAACGCTGAATGTAACGTTTACAACCATATTCCGATTTGCACATGTCCACAAGGCATGTCCGGGAACGCCTTCACGCAATGCTACACGGTTGAAAGTAAGTTAACGTCGACAAAAATTATAAACAAATTTCCTCATGACTTTTTCAGAAATGTTTACCTGACATATACGTATTTTTACTATGTTATATTTTCCTACCTTCCTACTTTCCTCCTACCTACTATGCTTATTTATTGTTGCAGTTGTTCAAATACAACCGTGTAATCCGAGCCCCTGTGGGCCTAATAGTCAGTGTAGAGCAGTAAACAACCAAGCTGTATGTTCCTGTTTGCCATCCTTCATCGGCAGCCCGCCGTCCTGTCGACCAGAGTGCACCATCAGCGCCGAATGTCCTTCGAACGAGGCGTGCAACAATCAAAAGTGTATTAATCCATGTATAGGCTCTTGTGGATACGGCGCCAGATGCGAAGTCGTTAATCATAACCCGATCTGTTCCTGTCCAACAAAATATACCGGAGATCCATTTACGCGATGTGTTCCCGAAGGTAAATAAAAAAAATCGTTAATTATTTTTTTATTTCTTTCTCATAGTGTACGTTGAGCAATATTTAAAGAATTTTTTTTTTCAGTTACTGTCTCATCACCGCCCATCGATCCATGCACGCCCTCTCCGTGTGGACCTTACTCTGTATGCAAAGTTATCGGAGAATCACCATCATGCACTTGTCAACCAGATTATATTGGTGCACCGCCCAACTGTCGGCCAGAATGCGTCAGTAATTCAGAATGCAGCAGCAACCTGGCATGCGTTAACCAAAAGTGTAAAGATCCATGTCCCGGTAGCTGTGGATATAACGCAGACTGTAAAGTTGTCAGTCACGCACTGATTTGTTCATGTTCGTATGGACAAACCGGTGATCCCCTAATTTCATGTAATCCGATTAGAGGTAAAGAAATTTTCATAAAGATATTTTTATTTATCGTATCATCTAGTTTGTAATCCCCGAAGAGATAGTCAGAGGAGTGTAGTGCACTCCCACGTTTCACCAGTAACGTTTACGTCCCATAGAATAGACAGTGAGCCTATTGCCATACACAGGGCACAGATTCAGACTCCGAGTCACTACTAGAATATCTAAATTAGAAAAATTCAATAGTAACCGACTTGGGATTT
>DWDT01003592.1:0-12121 GCA_018245595.1 Microceris scylla | reverse complement strand
AGAAGCGCTGATAGCCCAGAAGCCTGTGAGTGACCACTAGTGACGAATTTTCAAGAGTGTTCTCGTCGGACACCTTAAAAATGGCTTAAAGTCCTTTTTTTTTCATCCCATTACAATTCCACTGTTGGAATACGGGTCTCCTCTCATATTGAGAGGGTTAAGGCCTTAGTCTTAAAGTCCTTAAGTCCTTAGAAAGACGGAATAGCCAGTAACTCATATCATTGTCAACTCGTATTATAACATAGTGTTGGGATACGCTTCAAACCTTTAGCACTTGCAGGAGAGATCAGAGTAAAAATGCTTGCACATATATAATCACACAGTATATACATATAAACGAGATAACACAGGGATGTAATAACAAAAATCACGTAATACGGACACGAATCTGGTTCGCATCCTATATCTATATGTATATAAGACTTGTCATAAGAAACTGTCAGTAAAACCGTGACGAATACAAAAACGGTCGCTTTGACGTGAGAGAGACTGAGAGACAGAGAGAGAGATGGAGAGAGAGAAAAAAACAGCGGCGAACCAAAGGAGCCGGTTCATTAACACACTACTAGTATTGTTGAAGCGAATTAATCAACGCAGGCGTAGCGTGTCATGATTCTAATGGACGACCGTAATTCTTCAAAGCAGATCAATGGAGCTTAATAGATGGGCCACTTGTCCGAGAGCGTTGCGACGATGTTGACATGCCATCCAGAACAGTACATTATATAATTTATCACTTATCGGCGTGTTGTACGGACGCTCGTTCGAATGGACCTTGATGATGATGAATCAGAGAATGTTATTATAATTACTGAAATGACTTTATTGTTGGGCGATTTCCAGCTACATATACGGACACAGAATCGCTGATAGCATAAGAAAAGCCGTGTTAAAGCTTAATATGTTTTGTTTCATTTTTACGCAATGCATAATACATTTTATCATGTGTAGCTAAAACATTATCGTGGTAAGACAATCTGATCCTGAATACAGATTAGAAGAAAAGAAACCAGAATGAGTCTGTATATTCTGGGTGAATCAGAATAGGGTAGCAACGGTAAATATAGTAATTGTTGCCGAAAAAAATTATGGCTCAATAAAACTAGTAATAAATATATGTGTATGTACTAGCTCCATCGAATGTACTAAAATATTAAGCTTAAAAGATTAGGTATACTTTTATACTATAGCTTTACTGACGTGATAACGTTGGCTACACACATGCCTGCGCTCACTTTAGTATACATACATACTCGTACATACATAAAAAATACCAATTCCAATTTCGTATGTAATTATAACAGTATTAAAATTGACGGACAAATAAATATCCGCACGTATATAAAATGAGTGCTGAACAAAAATAAATCATTTCAACTTGACCTAAGCCCGATACGATGGTGGATAAGATAATGTGTTTGTTATACTGTACGCGGTGCGCTCTCCAAGCGTACGTCCACACTCTGCACCTTGCTGTGTTATGTTAATGTTGATAGATTGCCGCTGTAGCGGGACTGATGGTGTGAACACACCTTTTTGTACAATAATATTTAAACGCGAGCAAGTCTCGCGAAAAAACGTTAGTCATGACCGTCAATATAATAGGAAACGAATGTAATATAACCGTCTGGCTCGCTGCGGAACGCGGCCGCTTGGAGTCTTCCAAATATTTGATTTAGATACATTTCGACGAACACTGACACGTACATATTTTGCTGAAGTTATCATTTTTCGCTTTAGTCTAGGCGTTTCACATTTTCTCTTATCGTGAGATTAGATTATACAAACGAGTCTGTGGAGACTCATTGAAACCTAAATACATAGTAGATGTACATCATAATTATTTTCTGTATACGATGATTTTTTATTTCTTCGATAAGTAGCTAAAAGTTTACGTAAATTTCCAATAATATAATTTTTTATTGGGTAATAACTAATAACTATTAAGAAGATGATGATGAATAATGATATTGTACTTATATACATATACAAGCACGTTATATGATTAATAACTCTGTACCGTCTAGCGTTTGTGTAAACGGTGCAAACATGTATTTACACTAGTTGTTACCTGCGGCTTGGTTCGCGCGGAAATCACAATAATTCCTATCGATCTTTACTCCGTCTTTTAGGGGTTGATTCCTTTGAAGAGTATTTTATATATTTCATTTCCTTTGGCAAGACTAACGTGTTGCCAACGACGATATAATGAATAGCCAATTTAAACTCATAAAATAGCAATAAAATAGATATTAAAATATAAAGACACTAAATATCTATACATATTTATCTTCATTTTAATTCTAATTGTTGTAAGAATAAAAAGTAGCAATTATAAAAGTATAAACTTCGTTCATTATACAAAAATGTTTAAATGTTAATGATCAATTTGACGAACTTGAGATTCTATCTACATTTTAATTAGATTCCCCAAACGAGATCACTAAGATTTTATCGCGATGCAAATGCTGAGGATTGAACATGATTGCAACGAATGGTATTACCTTTGTAGTCGTCTGTCTGCGGCCGAAGAAAAATGCAAATTGAGTTATAAATTTAAAGGTTGCTTTTTAACTTGACGGAGTACCGAGATAGAAGCTGATTAAGTGTCCGTATAAGTTCATGCCGTAATACATACATACTTACGAAAGAATCCAATAGGATAATAAGAGCAATGGCGATGTTATTGTTGGAGTAACGAGAGAGGCTGCAGCATCTGATAACGTTAATCTTGATAAAGCTCAGAGGCTGACCACTGTGTGAGCGCGATCTCTCGACGCTCATTGCTCTCGCATTGTCAGATGCCGTCTGACTAATTAATCGAATGATACCGAACGATGATTACACGTTTCCGAGATCAATGGCTGTGAGATTCAACTGTGAAATGCTAAATGGATCCGAACAAAATCGGGTAGTGTCCTCATAAAGCATGATGATGCTACTAAAAGCATAGCCGATGTTAGTGATGAATAAGGAAATCTTAGGTGATTATTTTTCGATATATATATTTTTTGGATAATTTTGTTCATCAACCATTACTCATCATAAATTAAGCAACCGAAAAATTATAACGTTAAAATTAACACAGATACTTATTGTTTTAGCGGATTGCAAAAGATTATAAAAATTGGCGAAATTATGCACATAGTAACTGAGTAAATAATTTCAACCCGACGTACCTCTATTATTACTAGTAGAGTTTAGTAAATTATTTGAATCATGTAACGATCAAATATAATGGTAGTAGTATGTACAGACTCGTGAAGCCCATCAGTAAGCAGGCGCGGCGGCGCGGCGGCGAGGCGGCGCGGGCGTCACCTCATTACACTTTGTAATTAGGACCGTGGGCCGACGTTCCAGCCCTGCACTAAATCACGACAAGCTTAACATGCGCGACCGGCGTCTCCAAACGGGCATAAAGCACAACACAATGTCCGTTTATGGATGTGTTATTGAATATCAAAAAGCTAAAAAAAAGGGTCCGCCTGACGGTGTACAGATTCTCTTTACATATCTCCAAACAATGCAATGGTTGATTTACGGTCACACTATGCGATTCGGATGGATGAAACTGGAACAAGATTTCCCAATGCCGTCCAACGTGAAATACGAAGAATCGGAACAAGGACTTTGGATCTAATTAGGGAGAGGTAAGGTTGATACGATTTCGCTAAAGCCTCTTTCACACCGATGAGCATCACCGTTCATCTCGCCTCACAGCTTCCGACAGCGCTAACAAGAGGTGGCGACGGTGGTGGCATTAGAGGCAACACACTCGGCGTGTCGAGTGAAAGTCGAATGAGCACTAGATCGGCCGAAGGTGATAAACATCGGCACGCTCTTCACATTGTTCGCGCTCCGATACACGAGATAAGGCTTTCTCCGCTCGTCTCCTGAGAGCTACCGTGAGAACGTATCGTATGATATGACTCGACGTTCGTTAAACAGAGGCCTCTTTATCCGAGATGCAATCTGCGCAAACAACTTCTCGTTCATTCAGCTCATCCGAGAAAGGAATTCGATATCACCGAGCGCAACTTGGCAGCTATTTCTGTACCTTTGACTCGCGAGACTGCGGCAGCATAATGAGATTAGAGCACAAATGGAGTGCACATTTTTAAAGCGCAATAATTATGAATAAATGCAAATAAAAGGATGAAGCAGAGCCATAGCAATATTATAAAACACGAGACTTGGAGAGTCAGCGGGGTTAATCAATTCGAAATGCAAATATTTTTAGTCCGTTGACTACAGCATCTTTGCCAGACGTCGAGGAGCCGATCGACCGAGAACCGGTATCAGAAATGTAGTATCATATTCTAGAGCAAAAACTATACAAGCCTGTTTCTGTGCAGCTGAAAGTATGGAGATGAGCACCGTTATGCACATACACATACAATGATAGGTTATGGAGATACCGGTTATTTGCCGTACCTGATATGTTCAAAGACTTGCTAACATTTAGCCGAACAAATAAAAAACGCGTAGGCAACTTATCTATGACCGTTATTAATGAAAATCTTAAGGTCTCTAACTTATATTCACGATTGTAATCTCTACTTGTCGGAGTGGAATTTTGGTTTTAGCTGATACAAATAAATTAGTGATAATTTCGAGTCGTTTCCGGTGGGTAATTTAGTATGAACACATCACATTAGTAGCAAACAATCTGACAGCGAGATGAATAGCGAGGATAATAGAGCCGGAATGCCGATCAAATCGGAACATCTGTTAAAACACGTTTAGGTCGGAGCCACCTTTGTACGGTCAACGAATACTAAGCGTCAGAATGTACGTATAATGAAAAATGTTAGGGAAATCTTAGCTGGATAACATGTAAGAATTCTTTTCGCGATTCAGTTGTCGATAATGGTATGGTCTGCTAGAAAATGTATTTCATCATCACCAGCCTATCTCGGCCCACTGCTTGACATAGGCCTCCCCCAATGAGTGCCATCGCGCCCTATCTTAGGATTGTCGCATTCAGCATCTGCCTACAGACTTTCGCAGATCATCATGTACATAAAATGTATTTATTAACTCTAAATTAATGGCTCTTAAATACCTTTTTTATGACCATATACAACGCAAATTTAATAATGGTGATTTTAGGTATTTTCAACTGTTTCAGCGTTGAATGTGTAAAGTACTGATTTTACTGCTTCTGTCACAATTTACAGAAGCCCGAGCACGGGTTATATTTATATTTATGTTCGCGTACGTGATCCGAACGTTTACAACAATTTGCATTGTTAGTGACCATTTAGGGGCTAAAACACATCTTTCGCGTCGTATTCGCATCGCTTTGCGTGCGTCGACTGCTTAACATGCCCGAACGACGTATATCAAATCATTTTTATGAAGACATCGCATTGATTTCCATTTACGTGTATTATTCAATATTCGCTTACTGAATAACAATGGCAGCGGTGTGTTTTTATTTTTATTGCACTTCAAAATTGACTTTTTTATTGTGACATTTCATTCAATAAATCTCGCTTCGGCTGCGTTTTTTTAAACGACGATTATTCAATTTATCGCCTCAAGAGTCGGACGGTGAAAAAGTTTTGCCTAAAAATTGAAAGCGCGTTTTAGATATTCAACGTTTGGATCATAATACCACAAAAAACTGTGGGTAACCGCTTATAATTAATTATTCGGATTATTTTTTATCTTCAATAATTCCATACAGAGAGTGCTAATGCTAACGATCATCTCGTGAGGCCTGCTATATCAGTATTGACACGAGGCATAAACAAATTTACATATTTGCGTTTCGAATGAAATATATTGGCATGAAGAAGTTATTATTAGAGCTACTTAAAGTGTCAGTGACCGCGCACGGCAAATTTTTTAGCCAAAGTCTAGCCGGATCAGCGTTTCTCAAACTGTAGGGGTGTCGACTGTCAAACAATGGAACGCTCTCCAATCGAGTGGTACGGAGATGCCAAGGGGATAATGTAGATGCTTGCGACGGGCAGTTCGTCACGTATCACTTTGGTCGTCAACATTACATTTTACAGTGTTAGGTGGCATCACTTTGAAGGGAAACCACGTAGCTCAGTAGTTTTAGGGCCCTTGTCTTGTGCACACTAGGTGCGGAGCACGGAATTATAAACGGATCAAAGTCGAGACGCCTTCGTGGCATTAAGTGACACTGCACCTGCCAAGAAAATCGTCAAACTGTTTCAATGCGCACGTAAATTTATTTATTTTATTACATTATTAAGTTGTTGAAAATACCCTCAAGTCAAGGACTGTTCAACGGACTGTTCAAATATACATTTAAATAAACAAATTTAATGTGATATTTCAAGTTTATCGTTCACTTTAGAACACATACTGCGTGTTAACGATGGAGCTGTCCGAAAATTCTTGTAATAATTACAGCTATCAATCGTCGGGGCTCGCATGAGGCCTTTCATAAATGACAAATTTTCGTAATATCGCATTGTGGCCGACGACCCGCGCGGAGACGGTATCTCTGAGAAGACAACGTCGTCAGAGTAATTTTCGCGAATGGAAACGGCATGATGTAACTTTACGATCGCTTTAGGCGTAACGATAACATAAAACTTTATTGACGACGAGTTTGTCTCGCAGGAGGAAGAGCAAGGGCAGATCGGAGATTTCGAGTTTTAAAACGAGGATAAAATCATCTTCTGTGTGGGTTGTGTTATAATTTCATTTTGTGCAAGTTTATTATTTGCGCGTGTTTTGATTCGAGGATTTATGTCGCGGAAAGTGGATGCGCGCAAATACTCGTAGTCTTTTAATCATGGAAACAGTAGTATGTATAATTTGGTGTATAACAAAAATTCATACGAAAATACACATACGCAGATAATTTACAATGATAATGTTGTAAATATTTTAAAATTTGACATTCCCTTTACACCGAAAAACACACGTACATTTCAAAAGAAATCAACTAAAAGTATGCATGTTTTCTTATTGTTTATAATTAATTGAATTAATTACTTTCGTAATGCTGTTTAATTGAACAATTACCTATGAAACGAACACATTAGTCGAGCGTCGCCAACGTAATTAAAAGGTGCTTACGCAATTATATAAGTACTTAAAACTAACGAAGCGCGAAGCTGTAAGTTAAATGAGGCGAAATACCAAGACGCACACTATTACACACTGTCCGCAGAGGCGAATAATTCTAGATTCCATTCCAGATCTCTCTTAGCCTTGAAAATAACACAAACACACGGGCAATTTTACGTACCTTAGTTATCTATACTTATACTAAAGTGACACAATTTATAAACGTAATAAAAATAACCTTTTCGTTCACCATATTTGATAGGTAGCAATTCAGTTAGAAAAAATACAGAATATAGCATTCACTCAACAATCAAATACTTAATTATTAAACGTATCGAAATATACAATTAAAACCTAAAAGAAAATCTAACGAAAAGATCGAACCCCCGCGATACAGAGCCAAACGTTGCCACTAGGTACTCCTAGTTTTGTGCAACACAAAAGATTCTAAGACACACAAGTTGGTTAGCAGATGATATCGGGGCACGTTCACGGCTCTTTGATAATGTCCAACCTGCGAACGTTCCACAATGGCGCTTTCAACGATTCGCGAAGGTTCGCTCGCGTGCCATTCAGAGATCTGTTATCGGCTATCGTTTAATGCGATCAATGGTGAGAGCACACGTAATGGTATTAGAGGCCTATCATTACGTGACGGCCGTTACGTACATCGCTGTGAGAATCATCGTAATAAATTTATATATATTTAAAATTCTGCAGGCTTTAGTGGCGATTTTTAACTGCTGGGTACAGAGATATACAATTGAGGAAGTATTACGGAGATTATAGAAGGAGACGATCGTATCTGCAAGCTTGATTTCAGCATTTAATTACAGATTGGAAAATACAATTTCGAATCTTACAATGTTGTAAATATTTTCAACCAGTCTATAAACGTTTTTGAAGAAAATGATCGACACAAGTAAATTTATGTTTACATAATTACAGTACAGTAGTCGTTGTCTATTTAAACTAATTGCTATACCGTCATTTACATGCAAATAATTCTATTGTAATTCAGTAACAACACAAATGAACCAATTACTGTCTTGTATTCTGTTCTTTTATGTCTCTTTGAATATTGAAGAAAGAATGAAATTGATAAATACGGTATGTGGAAGAAGATAACAATGTGAGAGACAATCAAGCAAGCAGAACACTAGGGAATATTTGTAAATTATGTAGAACATATTTAGCTCTTGATGAAACGGAACGGTTTTCTATCAGTCATAAAGAGAGCCGATAGTATTTTCTGTTAAAAGACAACGAACGGCAAACGTCCCACTAAACTCGAACACGTACGAATTGATTGTGGGAACTCGCAGACACTTGCATAATGGAAAATGTTTTACACGACAGCGAATGGCTGCGCAATAAACGAATGGGGTTTGAAATCGATTCTTCATCAATATCACCATCTCGCTTCCACCTCGAGACTCCGAGCTGCGAAGGAGTATTAGCCCGTGTGTCGATTCCAAGAGCTTCAAACAGGCCTGGCGTTAACAATACCGTCCTCTCTTTCGTATTACGTTAACACGAAAGAGATGGGTAGTCTTTAGCGCATCCAAGAACCTACAAACCGGCCATCAGTAGGCGGCCCTAACGACCTGCGATTGATGCAATTGACCCAAATGGACACGGGGATTAGAACGAGCACCAGACCGGTAATAGACAATCTTAACCTTTAATTGCACCCTTGTACACCGGCCACGTAGGAACACGTAATTAAATGCTGTGAGCTATACTCTCGTAACTGAACTCTTCACAATTTCTTGGGATTCAACACTAAAATATTGAGTCCTTAAAATTTAGTAGTGACCTTTGTTAAGAGCACATCATTCTAATCAATCATTAACATATTTATAACACGCATATGCTAGACAGTCTTACGTCATTTACATTGCGTTTCGTCAAATTACACCAGAAAACGCCTCGCCACTCCGTACCTACACACGAGTACATGGGGAAACCGACGCCAGACGCATAACGCGGAATAGGAGCACGTCAATTTCATTACTTCGCTCAAATATGCATATTAGTCAACGAAGCGTGCTTCAGTCACGAACTTTTACTATAATTACGGGAGGAAATGACGTCACGATTATGATGCGAGTTGGACGCTGCGCTATTTTCGTCGCCGTCGGTCGCTCCGCACCGGCGCTCGCAGCAGGGGTTCATTTTCAAACTTTGTTATTCATCGCCGAATTTGTCCCTACAATGTTCCTCCCGTATACAATATGACAAATGAAAAACTCGTCCCATTCCAAAATCAAATTACTGAGAATCGTAATAAAGTTTTAATTTTAGAGGATAAAGTGTAACAGCTCGAGTTCTTTTCCGTGAATCAATCTTCCGCTACGAGCTTGCTCGTAAATTCAAAAATAGAATTTTAATTGCCGCATTAGATTGTGCTAATGCATTTAACGGTTAAACACGAAGAAACAAGAATTGTTAGAAATTACTTTTTAATGACAATATGTATGTGTACCCCCATAAATATTTAGAATAATAGGGAAATATATAATTACTTTCAGACACATTCCGGTTTTAATTAAGATTTAATACTGAAATGTTTCTCAAAACATTTTCATTAATATCTTCAAACCGGATTCTTTTTTGTCTAATATCAATTATCTACTTGTTGAAAAAAAAATAGCTTTAATACAGCGTGTACCTACCTACTACTCACCAACTTTTAATGTGATACGAACGTGGCAAAGTATACGTTTTAAAAATTAATATTTGACATTAATGGATTTTTTGCGGTACGGAAAATATTCTTGGGTCGATGGTGTCTCGAGTACAATGTGTTTTTTTCAGCGAAGCCGAAAACTCACGACGCCGCGCTCGTGGCCGGCCGTAGTTTGCATGTAATCACCACGTCGCCCACGCGCTTGGGTGTCCTCCCGCGCGACCGTTCACGGCCAAGGCCACGGAGATAATAAACGCGTCGTAATGATGAACGATGTGCTACCGGACAAAAAACGAGCGCGCGCGCATAACCACGTGGGGAGTCTTTATGAGCCTCTGACATGATTTAATGGTTCGGAAAATTACAACGCTTCATACAAATACCATCCGTACCAATGAAAAGTATTGCGTGACACCAGTTCTTGTAGATCAGTGCAAAAACAACGGCAACGACAGAAATTATCTGTCAAACGCCGCCAAACAACACACTCGTGAACGTCAAGATGATTGGAACCGATGGCGGCGAGCGACTCCGGACACAGTTTAGTTCGAAGATACGTAAGAAGTCATCAAGTGAGCCGACGCCCGTCATAACTCAACCCGCGATACCTCAATCGGGCTATCTGGCCCACGATACCGAACAATATAAAAAGATCAGTGCAAATTTTGCAACGGCCAAACTGTAAGGTACCCTAAACACTATCCGAAACAAACCCCGTATTTAAACATTAATAAATCCTTGCTATAATGTCCCGATGTAACTCATAAGTCGTGGCGGAATGCAGGCAGCGATCGACATAGGCGTGCTGTATCAGTCTTTATTATAGTCATCCAATCGGCAGTTTATACTTGTTACGAAAGTGATTACACTGGCCGTGCCGTGTGGGAGAATTCAATTTGTCCGCTCGCGAGGGAGTGGTTCATTCTACGAAGGTTTTAAGTTCAGATAACATCAAATGGTCGACAAATAGCTGTTGTCGTATGCGGATCACGCGTTCTCATTCCAGCGAGCTAGTGCATCGTACTTGGTGATGTGCATCATCGGCCGCGTGTGGCTCGCCTTGCGCGCAAAAATAACGCTCCACACAAAACCTTGATGTTAGCTTGTACGAACGAGTTCGGTACGCTAACACACTACCGATTGAACATATGATTTATCATTAGGATAACAAAGTTTCTGGATTCCGGTAATAAAAAAACTACACATTTATTTTTGTCTTTGAAATGACCATCAGGCACTTTAGAGTCGGTCCTAATTTCTTGAAAACAAAAGGCATAAATAGCTCTTTGAAGTCTTCAAAAACCCCAAAACTCTCTTAAATGTTGGTTGCATTTCAGTAGTATATTCTTGGAGAAATGCTTATCTGCGAGAATGATCATATTGTAGTTACAATAGCTAATACGGTGGTAAGGAAAGACCAACATTTCAAAGAGTCAAAAAGTATAATACAAACAATTTGACAATACTTTTTCCAACCTTCATAGTTCATATTGAGAAGTAAGTCCTTTTTTCAGAGCGAGAAGTGATTTCGCTGACAAGCCCACTCCTCGCATTACCCTTGAACCTTCCATATCGTAGCAGGCGTAGTTCCGCGTATTCGTACGTGTAAGCAACATTCATGAGAACTGAGCTAGCGATACAAGATATACGCACAGGATAAGGCGCATTCACAACACGCACGAAGCGGGAGGGTCCGCGGAGGTACCTACGCACGTAAACATGTACTACGGTAATCTTCTATCAAATGTCACAAATGGCGACGTCGTTGTACATCAGCACGCGAACCCACGGTCATGTCAAAAACATCTCAGTCATGTCGCACCGACAACGCGCGGTGCGCGAGGGCCGCGCATTATCCACCATACTCGTGCCGATACATGGAGTTGAGAACGGAAATGTAATGAATTGAGCGTGCTCAGCGCAAGGATACCTATACATGCACATATTCGATAAACAAAATTAAAATGCATAAAGAGTTTTGGAAAACAATTTGAGCGTACACAAATGGCAACGCGAATAAAAATAAGTCGTTATGATCGTACCTCGCTCCCTGAGATGAATCCTAAACAATTTTATATATTTTCGAAACAACTTGCATTCGTCGTTACTTCCTTTCGTTTTACTCTTATTATTGTTTCTTCAGTGATAGCCTAGTGGTTAAGAATTCAGCCCCTCACTCCGGGGGTGCCGGGTTCAAACACATAGCGCGCACCTCTTTACACAAGTGCGTTTTAAATTTAAATTTAATTATCACTTGCTAACGGTGAAGGAAAACATCGTGAGGAAACCTGCACTACTTAGAATTTATAAAAAAAAAAAAATTCTAAGGTGTGTGAAGTCTGCCAACCCGCACTTGGCCAGCGTGGCAGACTA
>DWDT01003591.1:0-12121 GCA_018245595.1 Microceris scylla | reverse complement strand
ATACAATGAGAACATTAGGAACGGTAAAGCTTCTGATGATGATTAATGTCATCTGTGTGTGTATAATGGAACTAGAAAGGATGCACATTTTGTATATAAAAGTTCATATTGAAATTTGATAAACACACTAATTGCTTAGCCTTAATATTCACAGCCAGAGAATCTAAGAACGGTTTGATTTAGAACCTGAATATATTCAGACGTTCGAATGTTTTGAATATTTAACGTTGTCAAGTTAAATTTTAAGGGTTGTTATGAGAAATAACGAAGAAACCAGACCGGCGGCTCGTTCGTTTCTCCGTTTGTTAATTTTTGGGGTGCAAGCTTTGAATAAGACGCTTAAAATTTAACAACGCTTTAAGCTGTTTAACATGGAGCTTTCAACAAGCCGGTTTTTACGGAGCATTTTAATTGACACACGTTTTAAATTCCCTTTTCTGTTCCTGTTAAACACTTTTTAAAATTATGGGACATGTCGTTTTTACAGAGGCTTGTATTTATGCAACTTCACACCTGTAATCCCCGAATAGGTAGGCAGAGGAACAGAACACGCCCATGTTTCATCGGTTACGTTTACGTCCCTCCATGGAATAGGTGGTGAGCCTATTGCCATGCATCGGGCACATATCCAGACTCCGAACCACTACCAGAAAACCAAAATTAGAACATTTTTGTAGCGTTCGATCCGGGAATCGAACCCGGCACCTCCCGATCGGCAGTCGCATTTGCAACCGACACGACCAACGAGGCAGTCATTGTATTACAATAATATAATTATTATAACATGTAGGTATAAATACCTTAGATACAAACGTTCCTCTTAGTTTATTTTATTTTGTGTATATAGACTGCCATACGACCATATAATTTGTCTTATTATTAAATGTTTCGTGGGTATTTATACACATGATTATAAATGGAACGGCTTAAGTCACGTTCGTTTTTCCGGATGGCCTGACTAGTTTCGAACCTGTACGAGGTCCTTCCTCATAAACTCCTGGCGTTTGTAGCGAGGTCGCGACGAAGACTGAAAAACTAACGTGAGTTAAGTTACCCTTACATTTATAATCATGTATATAATTTGTATTACTAGCTATCATAATACAGGTAAGCGTAATATGAAGTCCATGTTTCAAATACTGCATTATCTAACTAATGCACCGAAACACAAATCTGTAATATTTTGAAATCATGTCTTCTGTTTGTACAGATTTGTATATTTTATGTAAATAATAATGTTAAAAATAAATAGTGAGTGACACATTTAAGAAATAATAATTTATAATTTACATAAATAATACCATAATATAACGAACAAGATAACTGTTAGAAAACTGTTAAAAAAGTTCAAACTGAAAACAATTTAAAAAACGTTTAATTAACTCGTTCCTTGCTATTTTTTGTAACGTATTCAGAGTAATATAACAGAGACGTTTTTGAAAATAATACATTATAAAGCTGCTTACACACGTATCAACTTAAAAGAGTTGAACGTTTTTACCTACTCTCATTTAGAGCTAGGGCAGGATCAAGATTTATTTTACTGGATTTGCAAAAGCTCAAGATTTACTTTTTTATGATATGAGGATTTCTCGTCATAAGGTATTTTCTGTGAGTGGTTGATTTACATCAAAAACATTCAATTTAATTGCAAGATCACGTAGGCTCACCCTTTTTTCAACGGTAGAACGTGCTGTACAAGTGGTGAAATGCGGAAGTATACTTCACTCCTCTGCCTTCAATTTCGAAGAAATACAGGCGTGATGTTATGTTATATAATATTTCATTACTTTAAATATGTGTATGACTTACTCATGTAAGGCGCGTGGGCTTTTATACAAAAAATCCCTACCATAATCAAATACATAGAACAAAGTCCCCAATAATTTAATAGAGCTAAATAGAACAATTTCTTCAGAAACGAACTTTTGTCCTCCACAACATTACAGTAAACATGATTCTAAATAATATTTTGTTTTATACCATGAAATGATTTTCCATAATACGAATTTTTCTGTTATTCAAAAGAAACCAAGTAATATAGCGATTGCTAAAAAGGTAACAGAGGTAATAATTTTATAATTTTTCGTAAGTTCAAACGTGGAGGTCCATTTTTATACAAAGCATCTTTAGATACCAAAGAAGGGTACTTGAAATCGGTAAAAAATACCCGCAAAAATATAATCTTTGTTAATATCTAATTACGAAGGAAAATTTCAAAATCTTTTTAATATAATTTGTACTTAGCTAATATTTGTTTCGGGGAATAAATTCAGAATTAGAAGCGAATTTAGCCTTTGTTAATTATAAAATGAATTTATACAACTACATTGACTTTTCACCTGAGGGTAGATGTGATTCATTGTTAATTAAACGACTAATTAGTAATCTACTATTTACACATGAAACGTTGGATTTAATAGCTTATTTAAGTATCAAGTTGCCACGTTTGCGAGCAGCCGAAATACATATAATACGCTTACTGTTTAATTTAAAATTTGTAGCTAAATAAACAAGTAACGACGAAGTAACGTAATAATTTAGTTTGGAAACAGACAAACTACATACGTTTACAGAAAGTTCGTTTAACTCTAACAAGTTCGCTTTAGAATTAGTTTGTTAACAGACTTTTATCTGAGGCTCGTATCATAAATGGTGGAGATACCTACGAGAAGGCTATTGTCAAACCCGTAATAAGTAAGTTATAGTTGTAAAATTTAAATAACGTGGAAATGAAGAGTTGTTAGCTTAGTGGTTTAAGAATTACTCTCCTAAGCGGTTTCCAAATAGTTTAGGTGCAGGTTCGAATTTTAAAAGGTATCATCGACAACGTAAAGTTTGTTTTTTAATAAGTGAATCTATTGTCGAAAAATGAGGTTCGAGAATTCTCCATATTAATGTCTAAACAGTATGAAATGAGCCAATATGCCGTGGTCTTATTGAGGGGTGAGAGGAGACCGGTACCTTACAGAATGACGGGGGAAGCGTTGAAGGGGTTGATAACGAAATGCAAATTTTGTTTTATGTTCTTTCTCGTTAATTATTTCACGTTGTTGAAGCAAACTAGAGTGGGAATAATTTGGAAAGTTTTACACCTTTATTTATCAACGCGCAGAACGATGTTTTTGCTGTTGAATGTTTTAACTCTGTCTATCATATTTTAAATGCCCTAAGAGGGAACGAAACAGCGCATACACGTGGCATGGATATCAGAAATGAGGATTTGAAAGACCTAGTATGACGTGGTTTTTTATAAGTGGCATAATTATATTAATGATCTAATATAAGTAATCATATTGTCCATTGCATATTCTAAAAAGCATCCGGTCCTTACTATTGAGGCTTGGGTTAAGCGTTCCTTTGTCGCGTTGGACAAATATTTGTGACCTGAGCACGAATTATTCGTTTGTGCTCAAAAGTGTATCAGATGGGAGAGTGTGAAGTTATTTCTAGATTGTATTACCTTTATTGCTTAATACTTTTTTTTACTATAAAATTACATTATAACTAATGAAATAAAACGCGGCTTAAAGAAAAAGGCCGCCTATTATATTATGTTGCCTTACACCATGTTTATGGCAACATATATTTCATAAATAGGAAGAACATTGTATTCTATATTATCATCGTGTTAGATAATTTGCTTGAATGTCCAAGTCACATAAAAAGATTAAATGGGATATATGGCTAGATATCTAACACAATCGCTTTAAAATATTAGAACCCTCCAACTCGTCTGAACCAACTGCGAATACAAACCTCAATAGCGTCCCTTCCGTTTTAGAGGGGTTGCCGGACACTTTTTTCTTTTTCAATCCGCAAACAGTTTAGCTCCTGTCATCGGACCTAAATCGACGGTAACGGTTACATACACGACTGTAGGGTTGGCAATTATTGAAATTATAGGGTCCTTTATTATCTTCGTTTCATTAGTAATATTATTTCCTGTAATGGTGAAGGAGAAATTGACCATATTGTTCTCTGAGGCGCGGTAGCCTGTTTACTTGCAATTAGATAGAAAATAATATTAGATAGAATTGACTGCCTCGTTGGTCGAGCGGTTGCAAGCGCGAGTGCCGATCGGGACGTCTTGGGTTCAAATCCCGGGTTGGGTACTATTGGATTTTTCTAATTTAAAATTTCTAGTAGTGATTCGGAGTCTAGATATGTGCCCGGTGTATGGCGATTGGCTCACCACCTATTCCATTGTGGGACTTAAACGTAACTGGTGAAACGTGGCGGTCTACTACACTCCTCTGCCTACCCCTTCGGGGATTACGGGCCTGATGTTACGTTTAGATAGAAAATATCAAACAAATGTTAGGGAATATTTAGTTTGGTTACTTGGCCTTTATACAATTCTCTATCATTTCGACAGGTTGCCAGCATCATTTATTTATATGTACATCGCATTAGAGTAGACCCTTAAATTTAAGCTGATTATCTTCCAGTCATCCGAATCCGCTTCATAGATATGCTTATTCCCATATGGACAATGCTTTAAGCTTGTACATGGGCACGTTGGATCGGATTGAATTTTTCAAGTCCCATACAGCGGCAGATTGCTGAATGCATATTGTAGTGTTTTCACAATGGCGTCGATCGTAATATCAAATCTAACGACCCGAACTGGCTTTTGTTTTGTTGATCCATTAAAACAACATTGAAAATATCATATTTGGAAGATATATTTCTATACAAAATTAGCATTTCCTGGGTAAAAACCTATACTTAATTATTTCTGGAATTTATGAGCTGTCCTTGTTTTGTTGCTATTTGAAGTTATGGTAGACATAGCATCTCACGATCATATAATGATAAATGTCTTTTAAATAATAGGTATGCTGAGTAGAGTATAGTATGCCGAGTAGAGTATGCTGAGTAGAGTATACCGAGTGAAAGTAACATTGCTAACGGTAGAGGTTTTGGGTTCTATAACCCGATCATCGACTTTAATGCAAATCAAATGGAGTTCATCAAATAGTTCCCGTTATAATTAGCGAGTCCAAAACTCGATTCCGAATTCAAATTTGCTTAAACGATGCAAAGTTGCTCGCTATGGAAGCGCTGAACAGTTCGAAGTTCAGCGTTGAAAGGTTGCTATTTTTTGCTTTGTAATTAGACGGTACGTTCGGTGATGGCCTAGTGGTTTCGATATCAGCCTCTCTCGCAGTGCCGTTACCTGGAGTACCAATTTTGCTGCCCAGTTCTGACTTTTGAAATTTATGGCTGTTGTTAATATTAAATATCATGTAGGTACTATCTATAAGTAACAGTTAATGAAAAGACAATCTAAAGAATACCCAGTCTACCAACCTTCAGTAGGCCTACGTGGCAAGTTATGACCTTAACTGATATTATTCTAAAAGAACACTTATGTGATGCAGCAAAATTTTGATATAGTTATTAAAATAAAATTTTGAATGTGTTAGTTTACTGCGTCTGTTGTGTGTGATATAAATAACATTAAAATATTACAGAGTTGATATACTCGTATCTTGTCCGATGATTGTATATTTCAAATATATTGTTTCTGTGTCGTGGAAACACTATTACAGCTATACTACTTATATTTTTACGTGGTATTACATGGGATTTAAGGAAAGAGATCTGTCTCAAGAAAGGATACCTTTGAATCTACCAATGATTACTAAATATCCATTCCCTGTATTTCTAATAATAAATCGTCAGGTTAAATTTGTATGTACGTGTTCACCAATTTTTACTTTCATTATGTAAAGATGTTCCTTAAAAATGATTCGAGAAAATTCCACGATAATTAGTTCCAAATATGTATATTTCTTTCTCAATACTGTCTATTCACCTTTATCTATAGATTGTAATGTAATTTACTTCACTCGATTAGCCAACCTAGCAGTACATTTAAGTACATTCTAATTCATACTCTGCCATCCTGATCTAAATATCCTCTTTCACGATCATTTTTAATAAATACACAGTAAAATTTAAACGGACGACCTAAATTTACTTACACCAAGTTTAGTTCCCGAGTTCTCACGCGTTTTATAAATGTTTATCATGTTTGTTTGGTGTTTACAGTATTAACGGGAACGTTTCTGTCCGTTTGTATTAATTGAATAACGGTCCACATTTAATTGTATTTATGGTTATGTGTTAATTGTTATTGTTATTGTCCTACTTTGTTTCTTTCTTTTCGTCGAATTCTCTATTTCTTATTCACCTATGTCTATTTAGGTCAATCTGGGTCTAAGGTAACTTTATGGGAGTAATGCCAGCTTGTTAGCTCACTGCTCAAAAGGCTATTGTAATTTTTCTATACATTTTTTTGATTTTTCGAAGATAATGGTAATTAAGTACATTAATTGGTGTAATGTGAACCTACGTGTAAGTTTTTCGTTTATCTTTAGAACACAATGCACTTTGTAGTGCATCAACACCCTCAAAGGAGGCCTTTGTCCAACAGTGAACGTAGAAAGGCTGCTGATAATAATCACAAATGTAATTTGAGTCAGTTTAATTTTATCCATTTAAAATAATGGCACATTACATTCTTCGTTTCCTATTTAATCGTTCCTTTACGCAACATAGGTACTTACGTAAAGCACATAGATAATATAATGCTGATTACGAAATAATCTTTTATAATCAATATTGCTTCTTTATATTCTGTATTTAGTATTTATTGACATCCTTTAAAATACCGGAATTGTGGGAAATAGTTAAATGAAAGAAACGAATATGTTTTGTATAAAGAAATTAAAAGGCGATTTAGGATCTTAGGTGACGTGACTGTGACCCATTAATGGATCCAAAAAAGGAATAAATTACATTCCAAATAGTAAAACAGTCGAGATCATAATTTTTGAACCCTTCGCACGGAATAAATTCCGACAAGCAAATGCACTGTATGTGGTCATTCAACGCCAAGCATAGCAACGTCCAAATTTTAGCGCTTGTCAAAAAATTCGTCGCGTTTTAATTCGCCGCCGAACGTTTTTATACTCGTCTGACATGTAGATGATTCGACAAAACTGAACTCCTGTACGGTTTTTTTTTCATATAAAGTTCTAAATTCATTCATTCAATTCGCCTATTAAAGTTTCGTGATACGGACCAATTTATTATATTCGGTAAAAACGGTGTTTCGTTCTGAAATAACTCTCGGAACTCTAAATTGGTGTATAGTGTGACGTTGAACATTTCAGGAATGGATGTATTAGGCTCAGTCCGAGAAATTGGTAATGGATTTCTCGTAAACGAACTCACTTCAGGAAATTTAGTTTTCATGTTCTTAATTTCTAATTTGATTTAATACGAATTTATTTAATGTTATCATGCACGAATATTTTTACCATACTTCTATCGGATAGAACATTTTTTCTTTGATAATAAACTGAATTACATATTTCACATCTTACATTATAACACTGATACAGAATAATAGTCAGCAACGCGCTTGTAATCCCTGAAGGGGTAGGCATAAGAGTGCAGTACACTTCCACGTTTGACCAGTTACGTTTACGTCCCATGGAATGAGTGGTGAACTGATTGCCATACACCGAGCACAAATCTAAACCCCGAGTCTCTACCATAAATTTTAAATTAGAAGAATCCAATTCCTCACTTTGAACCTTTTCAATTTTCAACATTGCACTATTATCACTGTACAGATAAGGAGGCACGTGTAAAACTGCTTAGTACTCAGATAATTATCATCAATCAGAAAGCAAAAAAATACCTCGTGCAAATGAAAACATTTATTCAACAGGAAATCCTATCACGTGTTCGATGTTACTCGAAAGCAACAGCGAAGTGCTTACTTTGCGAACTACTTTGTATGCATATTATAATACTTAAACGAGTAACAAACTTTTTTGTTGGGGCCCGCCAAGTACCCGAGTTAGTTAAGTGAAGATTGTTGAGAAATCTGTATAACAAAGTGTGTTCGAGATTCAGTGACGAGAAAATATTTTGTGATTTCGGTGTTACATAAAAATGTGTGGATCGCTTAGAGTAAGTGGTAAAAGAAATTCTTGGATATATTTATATTCTTTTATAATAAGTATAGATTACAACTTCAAAAAGTTTGTACATGTAAAGTAGCTACGATTATCAATATCTTTTGTATTAGAAGAACCTGCTCCCTACAGAAAAGCGCTTACGACCAATCATTAAACTATATTTCTATTTACCGCGAAATAGAGAGTTAAAGTATTTTGCAAATTGCACTGCTCTGAGGAACCAGTATGCAACGTATAGCTGAAAGACATACATAAATGTTCCATAAATTAAATAAAGCAAAATATGGTGATGTAATATAACTGCACAGCTTTCCATATGCTTACATATTTTGTAATATCAAGCTTTTCTCTTAACAATAAAGTCATTTAAAAAATATCTTTGAAATTTCGTGCTCGATTTATTACTCTGATACACAATCCTTAATATGTAACATATCTTTAAGTCTTCAACCGCCTCGTTGGTCGAGTGGTTGCAAGCGGGATTGCCCATCGGGAGGTCCTAGGTTCAAATCGCGGGTCCGGTGCTATTGGGTTTTTCTAATTTAGAATTTCTAGTAGCGACTCTGAATCTCCAGACTCGTGTCCGACTTGTGCCCGATGTATGGCAATAAGCTCACCACCTGTTCCATGGGACGTAAACGTTTCGGGAATTACGGGCGTGATGTTATGTTTATCTTTAACTTTTTTCTTTTCCAATCGCGCTTTCAGTAATAAAATCAATTTTACAATCTCAATCTGCTACAAAATTCCAACGAGGTTATAAAATTGAGTAATGAAGTAGAGTCAAGTTTTATGGGTTCATCATTGATAGAAGTTTTGGTCTATTGATAGAATTTAAAAAGTTGTTTCATTGTTGACGGCTGACTAGTAGCAAGATTCTAATATACATAGACATCTCTAATAATATGTTTCATTTTTGGGACATATCTACCGCGTAACAAGCCTTTGGTTCGTGGCGGATATGGTATCGAATTATTTTTTACATTTAGCCTAATAAACAGACAAACAAGCCACCTGCTGGTAAGTGACCACCGTCGCCTATGGACATTTGCAACCTGCGACCTTCGCCGTTTCACATATCATTACTTCATTCATCATTCGACATTATCGTTTGACGCATGCTTGACAGAGAGATTCCTGGAGTGGAATACTCGTAAGTACTCGTAGTAGCAGTTTAAGTAAATTTTATAATAATCTTAGGTACTGTTCATATTTTTCCACATACAAGTTAAAGAGTAACAAGTTCATAATAGATATGTTGTTCATTGGACAGCAGCGGAAAGTGGCGCTGAAATTTTATAGTTTTGTTGTAAACTTGTTATTATCCGCATCTGGAAGTTTTGATGGAGGAACTATGAAGTCATCGTTCGATCATATCTCTTTAGTAGTTCACAGTTTAGTTGAACAGATCTTTTACGAGAGAATTTGTAGTAGAAAAGTTGCTTGTATTTTTGTGTTCATCCTTAGGTTTATTTTTATTATTATTGTTTTGTAAAATGTAGAAGTCGAATATTGACAAGTCGAATCTTCCCGAAATTTTGGAACAAAATCATTAAACTACACTACGGAATATTTAGAACTGATTATATTTAGACAGGCTGACTGACTAAGAGGCTGGCTGACTGACAAAGAGAACTGGTTGTAACTGATTGACTAGGAGTGAAAGGACACTTTTGGATGAAACTAAGAGTGTATCTTACACAAATCATCGACATATAAAACGAAAATAGTTACCGACAACGTAAATCAAAATCCAACGAATTTATCGAAAAGCGCTTAATTCTACGCATACCGACTGTTCGCAGTTCTGCAGTTGTTGCTGTGTTAGCTGTTTGAGTGGACAGGTGAAGTGCTTTTGCTTGTCGGAACGTATTTCATGTGAGGGATTTAAAAAGAACCACATCAAAAAGGTCGAATTTATAAAGTTATTTGGTCCTTTCAAGCGGAAATTGATTTATTTCTTTTATTGACATAGATTTACTGATTCATATCAAAATCATCTGATTCATATCAAAATGTTTTATTTTCAAGTATCATCTCTTAAGGGCTTTTGTGGTGTTTCAAATCACCGTGAACACGTTTTCATACATAATTTAACTGCATTTTACTTTACCTTCGGCAGACTAATATTTTACCTGTGTAATTTCGAATTAGTTGAATTCTAATTCTTATGGCTCTGGTGGTTGCTTATACCTTTTTTAATATTGAGTAATTGTTTACGCAAGAATTCAAACCAGATTCACACATAATAAAATCACAACAATCTTCATACACTATTATAACGGAAATCATAAAGCCGTCAGAAAACACTATAAATCTTCCCACCGAAGTACCATTAACTCTTAATATCGCATTAGCCAAAGTCATCCCAGTATTAGTAGAAGCTATCCATCCCAATGTTTCGATTACGGGATTAACTATAACCCCCTTAACGTGTTTGTACATTATCCGATCCATTCCATATCACCCAACTAAATACTCTCAGAAATGTTTGGTATGCAACATAAATATGGCAAGAAAAAGGTTAAATTGGGATATCATGTGTCAGAATCCTTTCTGCTATATGGCATAATTTGATACGGAGTTCCTCAATGTGTTGCAGACGTCTTATCCAAAGCCGATATCGAATCGGATAATGCATAAACACTCAAAGTCAAACAATCAAATCGGAATGTCGCAAACTGAACAACAGAACCAATAAAACGAAGCGAGCTGACACATTTTCTTCACCGATCATAACAAGTTGCAAATGTTAAAATACTCTTCTTATGTATATAGAAATAGAGTTCACGATAGCGGGAAATATTGTAAATGTTATGGGTGCCATTGTATCGAAAATTACGACGCCATCATGGATTTATTCGCGAACGCGTAAAACATATCTTTCATGGGTTACTTTGTTTTGCGTTTATGTATTAATATCGTGATTTCGGTCGTTTCGTTTGTTTTGTAAGAACGTGATGATATACCCATATTGTTAAATTTGAAAAAGGACGTACTACAGTAGTACTAAATACAGTAAAAAAACTAAATTTATTGGAACTGTAAATACGCAGTATTATTACATACTCTATACCATGTTAGGTGATACATAATTCGAATCTTGGATTTCTTCTTCACGTATCTTTTAATATATTAGTATTAAAATACGTGATGCTTACTAAAATTTTAATTAGGAAGGACGTAAAATTGATATTTTTCTTAGAAGATTTAGGAAGGACTTTAAATTGGAATTTTTTAGATCGCTTTTTCAATTTTCAATAGCATCGTTATTAGTATGATTCGTGGAATTAAAACCTTTTTAATACTTAAGAGTTACTAATGAATGGATTCGAAGATCTTTATAAATATCATCTGGTAATAATTTACTGAAGATTTCAATTCTGAAAAGTAATGAAAATGAAAGATTGAAAATAATCTTGTTCGCTTTACTGAATCGATATTACGGCTTACCACATTATCTCCTAATATTGTCAAATGAACAACCATAACAACGAGCAGCGATCAAAAACCCATGGATTTCCACCCTTAGAATATGTTGAGGGTCTTCGCTATGTTAATCCAGTGCGGTTGGTACCTACTACGCCACTAATAAGCTATATTAGGTTCAGCAAAAACAAATTTAAGAAGTTTGATGTGTGATGAAATTGATGTTGTATAAAATTATTGTTACTTACGGATACTGGTAACTTTGGACGAAGATGTAAAGAAAAATGATAAAAAGCAGCAGAATCCTTTTCCAAATAATGATCCTGTGGGGTTACTCGTATAAGCTGCTTTTACTTTAGCTATAACTAGTTTTACCTATATGTTGCAAGACATCTCGATTTGTTTCCGTTTGAGAGTTGGTTTAGAGCAAATATACTTATAAACACAAATTATTGCATCTTAGTCTGCATAACCAATGGCTGATTTTTGATCAAAATGGTAAAATTAAATTGTACCAGAGATCGTAATCCAATGTTTATGGACCACATAATATTAGATGACTATGTATTTATTATTTAACATATCATTAATGTACGTCGCATAACTTGGCAAACGTAGCGTAGGACGCCCTCCAGCTAGGTGGAGTGACGATATACGCAAAGTGGCTGGCAGCGGTTGGATGCGAAGAG
>DWDT01003590.1:0-12123 GCA_018245595.1 Microceris scylla | reverse complement strand
CTATTTATCCATAAAAGCTGTTGTATTAATACTATTTATCCATAAAAGCAGTTGTATTAATACTATTAAGCCATAAAAGCTGTTGTATTAATACTACTTATCCGTAAAAGCTAAAATCGATAATTAATAATAATAATAATAATAATAACAATCTTTATTCGCGGTTTTATTAGTCTGTACCATGTTTATTAATCTATAAACACATATTTGCATTAATTTTTGAATGTAGTTATAGTTTAACAATGAAGTTATACATAGTTTAGCGTCTTGTATTTACAAGATAATAGGTATTCGCAACGTTTAAACGGTATGAGGACAAAATGCTCTACAACGGATACACTTTGAGCGCGCAGATACGATCCGCTGGGATACGAGTAGACGGAGGATTAGTGTCGAGTGCTGAAAGACTCGTTCGGACGAAGTGCTGTAAATATATGTGTGTGTATAAGAAGTTCCTGATAACATCTTCAAGTGCTACTATAGAATATCCAACCTATTATACATAATGAAATATTTGGCAAAACGTATATAATTGTTTATATTTCTATTTACTAATATTAATTACTGAAATAGATACCTACGAATTCATAAGATGTCCAACTCTTTTTTTTTTTTATACAATAGGGGGCAAACGAGCGAACGGGTCACCTGATGGTAAGTGACTGCCCTCGCCCATGGAAAAATTAAATTAAAATTAAAACAATCGAAGTATGATAATAACATTAGAAGTAAACTTTGAAACGTTAAACATCCAAGGTTATTGAACGGTTTATCTCTATCGGCGAAAGTTTTTGCAGCCATTAAATATTTTACCTGTCTTGGCCAATAGCTCCTTATCATAGTGATGTCTCTCGTAATCCACCATTGTTATAAGGTTCACAGTGAGCGATAACTTTTCTAACGTTGTTAAACTGCAACAATGCAACAGAATATTCAATATGAATATCAACTTCAACAATAATTCTCGTAGCTTAATAACGTAAAGGAGTTGCTTTGTTTTCTTGTAAATATTAAATAGTTAATAAGTTTCTTGTAAATAGGTGCTCATTCTAAAACAAACATGACTCGGGACTAAATTTCTTTGCTGTATTCGAAACTCATTACTACCGGCTAGAACCAAGAGCCTCGCCCTCGTTATAATAGGTGTTCACATAGGATATTCGGTAATTATTTTTTTTATTTATCTTATTTTAGTGAGTTTTTGCATGCAAATATGTATTTAGGGCGTAATTTTTGATTTGTCCATTTATGTAAATAGGACTAAATTGGTTCGCCCTGAATGGATTATCCAGAGGTCTAAATGTCTTTTTCATATATTCATTGATGTACAAGAAAATTCTTTGCATATAAAAAATATTCGCACATAGAGTTGTGTTCACCGTTTGAACGCAACGCTTTGAAACTTCACATAGGTACTATGTTCTTAAGTTTTCTAACTCAATCCGGATTTTATCTCTTTCACATTTGTAATACCCTGGTTCTATGTACAGAATTTCTATATTTTATTCGAAGCGAACTCTCCCACCAGACTCCTTAATAAGATATGTTGTATGAACTAACGGTGCTATGACTCTTCCGGGCTTCTTTTTGGCGAGCATGATCGCTTGGTTGAGGATGGACAGCGTGATGATGGAGGGCGCCAGTCTGCAGGCTTCGCCGTCAACCTGCATGGGGATCACCTTCGTGGTTACGATTTTCGCTGTCTTGCACTGTGTGATGCAGGTGCCGTGACCGCCGGCTTGAAGTAAAGGCTATAAAAAGTTAAAATGATTTAGTTTACATTGATACAATTTAGTTGAACTCCTTAATTTCTAATGAACACAAATATAGAAATTCTATGTTACGCTTAATTTACTGCCCACAAAGAAAAATAAGCTTACCAATTGATATGTGGTTAATCCTACAACTTCTATCAAACCATCCTCGGTGGACGGCTCGGAAGATCCTCCCGACTTGTTCCAAGGGTGAGTTCCACCACCGTAGCTAAACAGAAATAATGAATTGCGTTAATAATAGTAACACAAAATATATATTTTCACCTAAGCCTACCGTGTATCACAAAGCTTAATACATCAGTATCTCCGCTCATGCGTTTAACCAGTGCGTTGCATATATCAGTGCCTTTTGCCAGTGCGTTGCATATTAATATATGCACTGATGTGCCTTTTGTATATATCACACTGTGACCGCACTTACGCCTAAGAGAGCCATAATAAATATATTTACCTGTCAACCAACTTGCTATTAAATAAATATTAAATTATAACATCCCAAACTATAGAAACAAAACACCCACACAACTAATTCATTTTTTTATAATAACAATCAAGAGAGAAAATAGGAGAGAAACGGGCAGGTGTTATGTTGATACTGGAAATTTTGACATGTTTTGACATACGCAATACGACTAACTAATCCAGTGGCTTACTTTAGGAACGAAATAAACGCTGATGCTTCCTGATAAACAATGAGTTATTTTATTTATAAAAAGTGTTGTAGTTGAGTTTTTTTTTTAGTCTACAATGTCGCAACACAAGGTTAAAAAATTAAAAAAGGTGGGTCTTTGAATTTAATCAGATTAAGGAAAAAACGAATAAATTACGTGTGTCCATCGTCTTTACCTAGGAATGTTTAGAAACACGATGGCGTGCACCTTGTGCTCGCGCAGCACCGGTGTGAAGTCTTTTCCATCGCATTCCATCGTCACGAACTCTGCCAGCCCTTTCCACTTACGCTGCAGCAGATCCTTGCCGCCAGCAGTTCCATAGAACATCTTGTTTCTTATACGGGAATTGAACTTTTCGGGGTGAGCCTCTGAAAGGAATAGACTACCGGTATTTACGGAACAACGTGTATTTAAAAAATATTAAACTGAAGTGATTGGTCTAAAATGCTTGGTTACACGTGTATTGTCCACTCATAGTCACCTAAATAATAGTAGGTATTTCTGTTTGTTAAGCGAGGGCGCTTTGTTATCCTAAACATGTAAAAAATTTAGTAGGATTTAAAAGTAGAAGTAGACAGAAACTTAGTACAAGTGACAAAAATGATATGAAAGAATTATTTACGTGGTAGAAATACAAGCAATACACGAAACATTGAAATAGAACACAACACCAAAAACCTCCCAGTGTGGGTATGAACACTGCTGATAACTGGTAATTTGCAGACTCTACTCGCAAAGATAATACACAATTCACTTAGAACACAGGCGTTAGAGCCATAATGTAATAATAAGGTGCCGTATATCTATTTACGCCTCTTAGTTTAAGTATGGTCTTTAGTAATAATTTCGTTTTCCCGCGGCGCTTTCACAGTTACAAACGATGTCTTTATTGCCTCTTTTCAAACTTCGAACGTGCTCTGCATAAACAGTGTTGTCATCGAAAATAAGTTTTAATTAACTTTTCTGTTGCTACTTGCAAAAACTTCAGTGGTCGAATCTTGTTTCTAAATTAATTACAACACAATATTAACAATATTAGGTGAATTTCATAATTATAATCATGAAAAAAACGAATGAAAAAAATACTGGGATATTGTCATAAGTATTGGTAAATAAGATGCAATTTATGTTTTAAATCTAACACGTACAACTTCAACTAATCGAAATTAAGCGGAATTGTGTCCGAATATAATTTTTTGATGGTTTGTTATGTAAAAAATCTGAATTATTAACATACCTCTAGCTTCGTGAAACTCTAGCGCGATGTGGGCATCAACACCGAAGGAGAAATAGTTATTGACGACATTGAGCGGCAGCTCCGGTTTGGCGTTGCTGGTGTCCACATTCACGGCGTCTTCATTTGGCTCCACTTTCAGTTCCCAGCGATCCAGTAACACCGTGTCGCTTTCGCCAATGTGCACAAGGATCTTTGATATGGGTTCGTCTTCATAGCCCTGTTTAAAAAATAAATTTGATTAATTAAAGATCAATCATATATCTAATATATATACTCGTAAAATTACAGTATAGGGTAGGTAAACGAATCCGTGTGCATACATACGAAATTACTTCACTTAAAACATAAAATGCGAAAGGAAAAACTTATGCAAAAACAATAAATTATTTAGCGCACAGTTATTTTTCGTAATATTTACAATCGAAATTTAATATTTGTACATAAAACTTCGACATAATTCTTAATTTACAAATCGTCCATATGTTGTATTACGATGTATTAAAAATAAATTAAAGAAAATATCTGGTCAAAAAGAAAGCTTCATGATAAAATTCTTCGAGCCTACTCATAACATCAAAAATACCAAAAGGCCACCTTTGCTATATTTGATACTTTTATATTAGACACTAGTGTAGAACATTTTTTATTTATGCACAAGTTTAGACTAGTGTAGAACATTTTTTATTTTAGCACAAGTTTTACGAAATTTAAATCAATAGACTTAGTTAATAAGAAATAGATCCCAATGAAACAGAACCATCAGTACTTTATTCGTTTTGTGAAGATAATATAAAATACAATATAATAATGATTATTCACGACAATAACGCTTTTATAATCCGAATGAAAAAACATAATAAGTAAAATAAGTCCTATAATAAATGAAAACACTTCTTTTCTCTCGAGCTATTCCTTCAGGCAACGCAAATTAATATTTAATAAAAAGCTTTCTCTGTAAGTACCTTTATATTAATGGCACATTTCAAGTGTTTTGTTTCAGTAGTTTGAAGAAACCGTGAATTATAGCAACGACTATCCTTTTGTGTTTATATTATTTCCATTAAACTGATTCATTATTATTTGTAAAATAAAATCGTTCCTGTAATTCCCGAAGAGGTAGACACAGGAGTGTAGTACACTCCCACGTTTCATCAGTTTTCGACTACGTCCTATTAAGAAAAACGGGGTGAGCCTGTTGCCATACTCCGGGCACAGGTCTAGATTCCGATATAATTTGTAGTTTTAAAATAATCGAGCTATTATTATCATAAATCATATAAAGTAGGATTAGCATTCTATTAAAAATATATACTCGTATGATACAGCAAAGGTAAACCATAGAAACCAGCTTAGACATTATTACTGATTATTATATTGTTGGAATACACAAGAAATTTCCATAATTTCGTTTACTAGGAAACGGATATTTATTTGCTTCGTTGCAGTAGACATGTACAGCAAAGTTCTGTCCAGCTTTAACGGAAAAGGAAGTTTCGACTTCCAAATATAAAATATATTAATTTACGTAGTATGTAGAAATATAAGAAGAAAATTGGAAGCTCGTGTGTTAAATATTTCACGGTGTCTTGCTGACAAACATGGTAGCTTGGACGACTAACTTAATGCTGAGTGGCCGGTGATCGTGAATTCAATTCTCATCTGGGTCAGATATTTATGTAATGAACACAATCGTTTATTCTGTGTGTGAAAGGAAAGTATATCTACAAGTACATATATATGTATATACACGTAATCCGTCGTTATTCGTATGTAAATGTTTGATGAGTGAAAATTTTATTTATTTTAATACTGTATGTATGAAGAGTTAGATGAATGTGGAAGAAACAGGGCAGGCATGTAAGGATAGGAATATGGGGCACTTCGTGCTCTCGGCCTACTCCGTAAGGGACCCGGCGTGAGGATATGTATGTATGTATTTTAATACTGCTGATGTGCGAATAATTATTGTACATTAATGTAATCTTTACATGATTATTAATCGGTATATTAGAAAATTCATATTTAGGCTTCCATCTCCAGTCTGAGTGCTAAGGTCTGATGGAAAGGAAAATACTTAGTGGAAATCTAAATCCCATAGTTTTCATCATCGTCGTTTTCTAAAATACGGAAACTTTCAAAACGGAAGCAGTCCAACTGAGGAATGCTAAAAACGTTCATAGTTTAACTGCAGCCACTTTCAAGTTCTGTCCATGTTTCAAACTACCCATGTAAAGTTTTCGCTAGCTAATTGAAGCTCGTACGGCGTATTGGGAAATCAGAGAAACACAAGTAAACATTAATTTGACACCAGGTCTTTTAATTAACACCAGTTTATTTTGCATGTCGATAAATAAACTTTTTTATAAAACCCAGCTTATTTATTTAGGATTATCATAACATAACAACAACAATAACATAATATGTACCTATGTACATAGAAAAATATACCTCAGCCGAGCGAAATACAAACTTTTTCGGTTCTTATAATACTCAACTGTCAGCGACCCGAACTGTCACAGCCAAATGTCAACGTGGAAGATTTATTACTCGTAGCAACTTTTACTTTGCGACAACATTAAAGATAAAGGAATAAATATAACCAAGAATAGATACTACACAAAAGAAGGCTTTCAGCTTAGACGTTTGACAATTTTTAATATAAATTTAGTAGGTGCTTGCGACTCGACGTTGCAAGACAATCAAAACGTTGCAAAATGGTAGAGTTCGGGCTGCTGTGTGGCGTGATGAGGGCGGCATGGATGGGAAGCCACGTACGAGGCTTTGCGACTTAGTGTCAGATCGTTGCTTTCGAAATTAACTTCATTTACGAGCTTATTTAGCATATGGGCTATAGTGGCCATTTAACTATAGAGAATCTGGTTGTTGGACGTGTATGTATTAATTTTCAGATTTTTTAAGTACTATTTTTATTACTTGTGACGTATGATTTGTTACATTTGCAAACTTTTTTCTTAGACACTATCCGTCCCTAAGGTGAAAAGTGAAGTAAAAAAGGGAAAAATTAATTGGTAACTTACACCGCCCCAGCCGAGCGCCCTGGCGAGGTCGTTGCCGGTGCCGAGTGGGAGCACACCTACAGCCGGTCGGGAGCCAATGCGGTCAAGTACGCTCAGCACCCAGCCCACAGTGCCATCACCGCCACAAGCCAGCACTCGAAGATTTGGCACTTTTCGAAACATTTCTAACCTGTAAAAAAAAAAACTAATTAAATATAATCGTAAGCATCGTCACTTATTACATCGTTTATATCAAAGCTCTCATGTAAAGAGATACATGACGTAATACGCGCAACTGGGACAAATATCGTTCTGAATAGCTTTTTCCGTTTTCATACTGCACAAATGAACGAATGTCCTTTCAAACAATATTGGTAATGGCACGATGAGTTTTCGATTTATATTACACCTGAGCTGTTGCTAATTTGCCCGTGTAGCTTCCAAAAGCACTCGTGATATTTTAATTGGCAACAATTCTTAATTGATATTTTTACGACTCGGTGACTATTTCCACTTTGAATTTTAACGCCTCATAATCTGTTTTAACATTACATAGATACACTTGTAGTTGTTGTCTAAATTTGTACAGGTCATTATCATCAGCCTGTCAATCTAAATCTACTGCTGGATATAGACCTGCCCTGAGAAGTTTTTGCCCATGGATTGGGCGTCGCTGAGTACTCTTTCCCGCAGCGCCTATGCTGCTGCCTGTCAGCCGCCAGGACATTTAGCGCGCCGGGTTTGTTATGCAAATAAATCAAATATATTATGTGTATTTATAAGGCAGAGCCTTCTACTACAGGCTTAGATATGCTTAAAAGGATGCTCTGGCGACATTCTAGTGTAAATTATTGTGGACTAAATAAAGAATTATTTTTATTATTATTATTTATTAAAATAAGAATATATAATGAATAGAAATAAATAAACTTTCAAGTCTATTAATTCCACTTCCAAACTTTAGGCGATAATCACACGCCGTCGAGCACTGCCCTGTGATGGCTTAGCATGTATATTTGAAAACATCCTATTCTTTTCGAGAATAAGGGATAGTAAACAATGTATGTAACATTTTTTTATTATATGTACATTATTAAAATGGTCTCTCCATTAATTGTTTCTCTTTTTTATTGACTATCATTCTACGTCATTGCCACGACATTTTATAAAATCTCTATGCTTTTGATAAGCTATACGGTTTTTAAACATTTTGGCAATAAATTTGTTTAGTTATATGTTCATTATAACAAAAACCTTTCATATTTTCTAAGTATAGATCTGTTTATTCAATAGCCATATGTGTACGTACATATATGTATGTACGTGTATGTGATTGCTTTGGGCGTAAAAACAGCCATCTATTATTATAAGGAAATATAACGTACTTTAAAAATAATATTTGTAGGAAAATTAAAATGATTGTAAATTTGGAAATGGATAGCGCGCTATTTAGTTTTTGTAAAATATGGCCTCGACTTTTATATGTCAGTAACGCCACCTGGTCCATTAAGAAATAACCACATATTTATACCTTTCATAATATTAACAATGAATACCACTAAATAAAACATAACCAATATATCTTTACGGTACAGAAATTTACTATATGCGAAATTCCATACATATCCAGGCATTACGGCACGGAAATAAATATGACAATTTTAACATTTGTAACTATCGATTTGAATATTATAATTTGCATCAAATCATGAGGGGAAACCAATTATCTTTTGACTTTGATCCTAACTGTTACATTACACGTAATAAGACACTCATCTTCATCATTCTCATCATATTAATTATCATCAGCCTCCATAAACTCGACTGTAATTAAATATTCGCTTAAGTAAATTCGAAAGCATCTAAAAGGCTGTCATATTCGCTTTTAAATTCACAAACTATATTGATAAAATGATTTATATTTAAAAGGTTGCTAGATCTTTATTAATGCATAAATCATTTAACATTGCTAATACTGAAATGGTTCCTTTAATGGCACATAGATAGAGTAGGATTCCCAGTATTAAGCTTTTAATGGGACTTCCTATTTATTTTGTCAGCGATTGAATACGGAATCTATTTATATGCGCTAATTTGCTAGCTATTGGGAATGTGGTAGGCGTACGCGTAGGTAGTACAATTGCCGTTCTAAATAAAACAATGGATTGAATCTTTGTATCGTTATATATAAATCTGTTGATCTGTAACTTAAGTAAGTTGTAGTAAGTAAATTGTAGTGAATTCTTATTTCTCACAATTTTGTAACTATTATGTACAGTACAGCATCAACATAAGTATTAGCAATGGCTTACTCGTATCTTAGTTCATTGCTGGCTATAGGCATTCCTTGATTTTGCCCATAATCCCAACGCTAGCCGTGCGAGTTTGGGGATCGCAGAGCACAGCATTTTGCGAGGTAGTCAGGCTATTTGCAAAATCAGGCAGGTTTTCATCAAACCTATTTTTCTATTAAATGGCCGTATGTGGAGACGTTCGAAGGTAATTATTATTTTGTGATACTGAGTTAGCCAATTTGGTTTGGTATGTGTTTATTAATCGTTCTGAACTATTTTTACACTGTGAAACATTATTACCTATATTAAATGATGCGCAAACAGCAAGTTCGTTGTTTATTTTGAAAGCAGTGAAATAATATGTTTTTAAAATATAGTTAACAATTTACAAACACGGCTTGTTTCAGCGCGGGTCTCATTATTTAAATGCTAAAATCGCAACGAGCCCGAAGACATGTCTCGAGGCGTAATTCATTTAGCGAGCATGTTTTCGTTAACACGGTTAACAGATTTAATTCCTTCGGTATCAAACAAAAGTTCTTTAAAACAAGAGTACGTACTTATGTAAATATCCTTTAGTCTTAGCTACTTACCCAGGGCCGGGGCCACCTTGAGTGAGATCGAACACTTGACGTGGATTAAGTAACCATTGGAATTTCTGAAGGAGACGGACACCTTGATTGCCTCCGCTCTTTGGATTAATAAACACTAGCACAGGTTTCACGCTGGCAGTCGGTATTGGTTTTATTACAAATGTCTTTTGTTCGTTCTTCGAATCCTTCCCCTTTTTTTTCGCCGCATTTTTCTTTTTAGGTGATTTTCTTAAAGACGATTTAAAGCTACCTCTTCTTGGAAGTTTCACAATCCACGACGGTGGTACAATTATGTTAGCTTGTGAGCCTAAAATATTGAAAATCACGTTCAAGTTACGAGTCAATCTTGGAGTCTTAAATTTAAGTAAAATAGAAATGAATTTATATAATATGTATACCTAATGAGCATTCTTCACCTATCCGTTCTAGATTAAAGCAACTGTCTTTGTTGTGGTAGGCATCTTTACACCAGGAGCAGCTGAGTGCTACAATTTCTTTCGAGCTAAATGACAACTTGCCCTGTAGTGACTGAAATAAAATTCCTCTTTAGTGCATCAATTACCATTAACACATTGCTTATGAAATGTATCCTTGAACTAATAAAAAAGCAACAACTTAACATAGCACCACACCCCGGCTACATAGCTGTTATACGCACACTGTCCACAATTTCTCCTACGGGCTTGCCTACAGAATATTGTTTTGGTATGCACCCACCACAGCAACGGCGCCGGAATGACTGTGACACAAAATCATGCAAACACGCATGCAAATTAATGAACAATCACAATTAATGTACACTAACAATAAGTGAGGGTGTGGTTTGACAACTTTAAATGAGCTAAATCAAATTTGTTTTGCCATGCCAAAAAAAGTCTAAAAAAGAATAAAAAAACATGCAATGCCAATTATACAGGTGAAAAAATAATGAAAAAATCTCATAATAAAACCGAGTCCTTTTTAACGTCGCCGCGGTACAGAATTTACATATCATTAACATATAGTGAACGATAACACGCTACATAATTAAACAAGCACATAGCCACGTAAAACCCCTATACACATATATATTTTAGCAAGTTTTACTCGTGCAGTATACTGAAATGTAAAAATATGAATTTGAAATTTGAATCGGGCGTGCGAACGGACGTACACGTATGTACGTAACGTACATATATTTTATTCCGTGTCACATGCGAGGTAAATGCAAATCTCTTCAGTTTAGTCAATGTTTGTGGCTACCGAGTGGTGTTTTAATAATATGCTAGAAACGTAAATGTGTTTAACTAGCACACATGACATGGTTGTTGCTCGACATTAATAATATCGACTACACGTCGATGCCTTACTTCTAGTTCGCTGAATAAACTCATTTTGATATATCTGCATGAAATATTCTCTAGAATATTATTGGCACGTAAATTTATATTAGACTTCGAATGTGTTAACATTCAAAGGTACAGATTTAGTAATCATTAGCAGTTCTCAAAAAATATTACTTCTCTCAATTAATTGAGTAAAAATAATTTATACGTATTTTATTTCATTTTTGTGACTACAAAAAGAAAATATCAGATTATTTTACACATTATAAAAATTCAAATGTAGGTTTCATTAATACGAAATTTATTTTTATTAACATAAAGTGTATATAACCAGACGAGAATATTATTTAGGATCGTTAGAATGCATGAATACTTCGAAATAATTGTTGCCTTCTGTACGACTCATTTATTACAACTTATTTTATGCACGAATATCCTGTAAGAAGTTCTTTGCTAAAACAGGAAAACGGTCAGAATCCCTCAAGACTTCGCATCATTCTCCTTCTAGAAAATATTCTTTACTGTACTCTTATCTAGTTGCATTAACCGTCTAACTAAAACTAAGTAAAAAAATTGAATTAGGGGAACTCCAGTTGTGCACTTCATCTGATGAAATCTCGCTGAGCTTAGAAAGCTGTATTTCTGTTATTACGAACTATTTCATGGGCAGTCTAACAAACATCGCGTAGTTACTAAGCTTTAAACTGTGGTTTACAGCCGGAATCTCAAAACGCACGTAAATCTATCCGGTGAAGCTCTGAAAGCCGGGGGAAACCATTAGGATTTGAAAAAACAAATATTGTTCGAAAAAAAAAACGATTGAAAAAAAAATTGAAGCTAATAATTTTAAAAATAACACACGTCTTCATTTTCCCGTTTATGTATATAAATTTTATAACTGACACTAATATAATCACAAGGTCGTTTACTTTCACATATCGTACGTTTTCATACAAAGTAGGTAGCTATTTTGTCGAGGCATTGTCAAAAGTCCAGTCAAGTGTAAAATAACAGTTTTGATACGTGGGTTTGATTATGTCATGCGAAAATGTTAAAGAGTCGAGTGCCTTTAACTTTGCTAGACTCTTTTTGTACGACACCGACTTGACATTTGACAATACTTGTGCCAGTGAAGTAGAAGTAAAAGGTTTCAAAAATGGCGTAAAAGAGTAATATATAAATATGTAAAACTCATGATTTTCAAAAATACT
>DWDT01003589.1:0-12126 GCA_018245595.1 Microceris scylla | reverse complement strand
TCAGGCGGGACTTTGCATGAAGAAAAAATGGCTTATGGTTCTCGGCTTTAAAGAAAGGCTATTATTTGCGCCGTTTTAAAAAGAATCTCATTGCATTCTGGTCGTAAATTTAAAAAAATCCATTTCACTTTCTAAATGCACAGGACGTGAATTAAATTCATAATGTGAATTAACTAGGAATTTCAGAAATGAAAGCAACACTCGATACATCACTCCGAGTTTCGTAACACAAAATACTTATATTAAAATATAAACGCCTATTTTCGACCAATTCCCGAATTATTTGTAGCGGAAATGAACCGACTGTTTGTTGATAATTGTTTACGCAGCCAACTGTTTTATTGAGTATCGAATATCTCTGTTCCAAACATTTTCGAATTGGATACGATCGCCTCATTGCACGTGATTGGTTAAAAATAGAATTGTATAAATTAAAAACAAAACAAGTTTCAATTTGTCGATCGTAATTAAAACTCTTGTGTATCAACTACCTATATTTAATGTTCCTTCTTAGAAGCTTTCTTTGTGAGATCGAATAAACTTTGTTCTTTCATACCCGCAAAACATATTTATAACAGTCATTTCTCAATTTCAATTTGAAAAAAAAAATTAATACCTTATAGTAATTTTAAATTAGAAACATACATAGATAAGTTATTAAGTAAATCTCCCTCATTGGTGTATCGAACTAGTTTTCCAAACTGTGATCCCCTATAAAGACTTCTATGTAAGTACATATGTTGTAATCGAATTAAATATTACCCCTACGATTGTAATATTAGAATACCTTAATACTTAAACATCTAGTTGTAATGCTATCCCTTTTACACGTATATTATCATAAAATGTTACAGTACTGTAGGTGCTTACACTGTAACTTCACTAACTATTTTGTCATATTTTATTGTCGTGTTTATAAACTGTCAGTCAAGTCGTATACCGGTATTTTGTCGACAGAATTGTAAGTGTTATTTAAACCAAAAATAATGTTTTTTTCAATAAACTTGTTGCTTTCAAACGATATCTACTTCCGAGCAAATGTATTCGACAAAAAATCGGTAATTTTCACGCCATTTTATTTGTCATAACTGTCAAAACAAATTTATCGTACAAATACCGGTTATTAGACTTGCCGCTTGTTATTATAAATTTGTGTAATAGTTCTTATATACGTTTCATTAACAACATTGTTGGTTATGTTATAAGTTATTTTTAATAATTAATTATTTTTCTAACTCGTAAGAAATGCATACAAAGTGATTTATTATGGCCATCGTACATTTACTTATTAGTTTTTCTGAATATATTTTTATATTTCGTCTTACATTGATGTTGCCATAATATAAAATGCGTTTAGCGTCTCCGTCAAAACATTGATATAGCTGTATTTAATGTTAGAACATTTTAAAACATAAATATTTAGATGAAGTATGCATTTTGTAACTGAGTTTTTCTGTGCAACCAATGCAATATTTATCATTCGAAATGCAAAATTTATTTTATAATAACTTAAAAACAATTATTTTTATGGAGATGTAAAAATAAAAAAATATATTTTTTACAACTGGCAAGTTTTTATTGTACTATTTTGCACAAAATCTGTAATTATTATTTTGTCCAAATTCATTTGGCCTTCATTATTTTATAATATGTCAGCATTGAATACTATAAGTGAATTAATACTGTTTTCTGCATATAAGGATTAGTAGAGAAGTAAAATTTACTTCAATGTTGGCATTAGAAGTTACGTACAGATTAGAAGATGCAATAATATCTCTTAAGTAGATGCACTACTTTATAGTAGAATTAAGCTTAAATCTTCGGCTGCTATTAGAATGTTTAAAGAATATTTATTAAAAATAATATCGTAATGGATTCACGCTTCACAAATGTATGTAAACCAAACTAAATTTCATATAATGTATACCACCGGTTTTATTTCCTTTGGGGTAAAATTTTTGATTTCTATTACCTGTTATTTCAATAAACTTTATTAATTGTAGTAAAAAAACGTAACAGTAGGTATCACTTGATTGCTAAAAAGGTAGCAGATCTAAGTGTCCTCCGAGCTGTTAAAATAATTTTAGAAAATGTATGCTAATAGATTTTTGGGAAGAACAATTTTAAGTGGCATTAAAATACGCTGTTGTTATTTCAAATACGAAAGATACTTCTTCATTGATCATGAAAGTTATTTTTCGTTTCACATATTTATTATGAATCTTTCATTAACTTTCTATTAATGTTTATATTGAAATCAAACTGTTAGTCGTATATTTATAAATCTGTTTAAATTTCTAAAAACATTTCAAAAATTCAATTCAAAAACTTTTATTAAGTTTCATTTCAAAAACTTGTATTAAGTTTCATTTCAAAAACTTTTATTAAGTTTCATTTCAAAAACTTTTATTAAGTTTAACAATTAATTATTGAAATTACAAAACTGAAAATATCTTTGGAATCTCACAAAATTAAATTTGGAATCCCTATAAAATTAGTATCGTATACAAAGGCAACTGTTTTCTTAACCAGTATCACAATATTTTAATCTATCTTCTATTAAAACCGAAACCCTATTCAATCTTAAACTAATTACAATGATCACATTGCATTATTTTTAATAATAGAGAAATCTATTGGTCTGCATCTAACGGTTAAGCAGCTAAAGTTATGAGTTTCAGTCTCACTCAGGACAATCATTCGTGTGATGGATCGTTTTTGTACAAGCATGGATTCCAAATTGAACATTGAGATATACTCGTAGCAGCTAGGCTGCTCGCCATTTAAAGTTTCTTCGTAGTTCGAAAAAAAATCCTATATGACTTTTCCAAAGCTATTTATGTTAGTATTATTTTTTATTTATTATTATTGCTGCTTTTATTTATGTGAAAGTCACATCACTATTACAAAAGAAGAGAAGCGTAATAAGTCAAAAAATTTACCCCACAAATTATACTGTGTACTTAACTATAGAAATATGTTCGCTAACTTCCCAATAAGCGTAATTATTAGACACTGTCACCTTGTTGACTATTTGTATAGAGTTTTATATATTTGACATTTCTTATTCCTCACTGGAGTGAGTTTTATTTTGGACCTGTCGTGATGTTATATCTGAAAATATATTCTCTGTGTTTCCTAAATGACATTTTATTTCATCAATCCCTAATAAATACATTTATAGCGAGAATACTACCGATTCGCGGGGAAGGGTAAAGGGGTTGAAACAATTTGGTTGAGATTCCGGCCAAGTTAAAACCTCTATGATGTAATTACGTGCATCATAAAGAATAAAGAAATTATTGAACAGATATGTTATTAGTACTGTAAGGAAATTGAATAATAAGTAATTAAATAATTAAATTCAAAAATTGAACTTTTGTCTTTATACCAAACTTTTTTCATTGATTGATTTATTTATTTAACAATTTTGTATGCATAAAACAATAAATGGAAAAAAACATACAAAAGAGATGCTGTACAATGGCACTGCTTATCTCTAAGAGAGATCTCTGCTAGCGGCGCCAAGAATGGAAAGTAATATATGTAAATATACGAGTAGATCACATTTATTGTGTACCTACTTAGAAAAGAAAATAACAAAAGAAACACACAAGCATAGAAACACACAACTATAGAAACACACAAGCATAGAAACACACAAGCATAAAAACACACAAGCACAGAAACACACGAGCATTGATTTTTTAGTTTTAATATTCAGTCATAGTAATTCTTTTCTTATTGTCGCATTACACATCTTTGATATAATTAATTATTCACTTTACAACAAGTAAACATACGAAATTAGTAAATATGTTTTTGCAAAAAAAAATGATTACAGTAAAATAATTCATATAATTTATATACAGTTTAGCAACTCAGCTACTAATCGTCCAACAATTATAACGATTACAGATAATGGACTTTATTAAGGACCCCATCGTGTTCATCGTTTCGAAAGGCGTACTTAGCGCGCCTTGTCACAACGAAGTCGCTCATTAAATCTTTTACCCTATTATCTTAATGAATCCTACAAAAATATTTAAATATAGTGCTACATAGCACTGGCTGATTTCATACTAAAATCTTTATCAAAAAAGAAATCATTTCAAAATAATCATTTTCATCATCATCGTCGGCTTGCTTGAATCCACTGCTGGACATGTTCTCCTCTGTGAGATGATTGTCCATAATCCCCAGGATGTATTATAAATTAAAATTAAAGTAAAATAAAAGTAAAATTAAAATTAAAGGATGTATTATAAATTAAAATATTTTCAATTATGACAAATAAACTGATAAGGCATGAATTGTAAAGTATTATTTTGAGTAAAACGAATATTGTTTTAAGCATGTTATTATTTCCCCCGTGATTAAAATTTTCTTTGAAATGCTCGTAATTAAATAAAGTTTATTGGTCTTTCCCTATTTCTTATCAAGTTTCGCAATCTCTTTTATGACATAAATTGAAATCATTGAATAAAGCGTTTTATGAATTGAACTTTGAATAAACGAGATTCGTTTATTTCGCAGATGTTTCTGATTGCACAGCTCCGATGATCAATTTTAACTTTATTCTCGATCATACATTTGAGGCTCGTCATTATAAGTTTTTCACTTCACATGTCTAACATTAAATAGTTACAACAATATTATCTGAAGTTATGTATGTCCCTAGGTCCCATCCCTGTTACACGGGACGTATAACATAACTGGGAAAAATTGGTAAGAGAGTGCTGCTCCAGAGTGAGACTCTACTCTCCCTAGCCCTGTAGAAGAATACAAACGTGATGTTAGATAATATTTTATTACTGTCTTAAAACCTTACCGCAAATTCTCACCTTCACCAAAGGTTATCTTGTGAAGAATGCTAATAGGCATTTCGTCCACGCAATGTGTAAAATAACGAAGTATACAAATAAATAAAAATAAAACGTCGACGAGCATTATATTTTCTAAGATTTCTTTAATTTTTATATTATATTGATTTAGATAAGGGTACACGACATAGAAATATATTTTTTTGTTTTATTTATTGGATTAATGAACAGCTTAAGCAATAGATTACAACATCCCCTTAATGAATCGTTTAAAATGAAATATCTTTTCGTTGATACAAAAATTTATAAAAATAATGCTCGATAAAATAATAAAAGAATAATAATTGAAGAATCACTACCAATAATAGGTAAAGATTCTTCAAGAAAAGCGCAAAGAGAGCTCTCCTTGTCATAGACGACGAAGGTATGAGAACATAGAATTGTCCATAGACGACGGCGACCGCTTATCAGTAGGGCGCTCTTTAGCCTTTTTGCCAGACCAAATATAAAAATAAAAATAATGATATTTCGGCATCAAGATATACCATTACGATAACGAACACGATAAACCATTGGGATCATAATATAGATACAGATGCAAGAAAATAAATTTAACCTAAATTATAATTTTCATATACATAGGTAGGTACACAGCATTAATAATCTTACACTTGATTTATTACACTATATGTATACAACATATTATCATGATTAATATTGGTCTGCTATCATCCGAAAATCGGTATCGAATTGTTATCAACCAGAAATTAATACAGATAATCGATGTTTGTGAGAGCATTATTAGTTAAGCCTTGTGAGAACGTGTATCGTGTTGTTAACTGCTTTTATGTGAACAGAAATACAGTGAAAAAGACGATATTATAGCTCTTATGGATTTTGGTTCATATTCCAATGGAAATATTCAAATGTTAAAGAAGTCAGAACGTATCACATTTATGAATGAAGAAATATGTCCCCGAATAAGTCTACAATCTTGTAAAAATGGACTATGGATATATCGTGTATGGACCCGAAAACAATTCTTCCGCCCTCACCATCTTCACTCTGACGCTGAGCACGATTGGCCTTTCCGTGTCCATTATCGCACTATTCCTTACGTTCTTGACGGCAATTTTGTTTCAAGAATGGAGACAGGTGTACAAAAATCAGTTGCTAATACAGTTCATGACGGCAAGATTCATTTTCACAATAATCCGGTTTATATCGGACATTTTCAAAGCTTTTGAATTTGCAACGACTTGGAACCCAATCGTCGTGTACATTTTCCTAATGATCTACACCGAAATGGCTTTAGTCACCTGGATGTACGTGTTCAGTAAGCACATGTATGACAGTTTCGTGAAGATGTGCAACAACGAAAGTTTGACTCTGTGGAAAGTGTCTTTAACCGCGTGGATTGTACCTGCATTGATTTCGATAATACTGTATTGTCTGTACAGTTTTCCGAAGAGGAGAGATTTATCTTTCTTGTTGGTGTATTTGGTGTTCATAAAGTGGCCAGTTCTGTGCGTTAATGGTGTACAACTGGTGTTAACTCTTAAATACATATTAAATATCAATCAGAGTAAAACTGAACACAATTGTCGAATAGTTCTGTTTATGATATTACTTATATTCACTTTTTCAATACAGCACGCTCTAGGGGACATAAATAAATTCTTCCTTATAATTATATATAATAGATATGAAGGTGTACCATTTGCTTTTACGATATTAAATATTTGTGCAGTGTACCAATGTGGGTTTACGATACTGTTTTGGTTATTCGGCAATACAAATACAAGGAAACTGTGGAAATTCAAAAATGCAAACATTGGAAATATTCATACATCTACAACGCAGCGTTAGACACGTTGGACACATCTTCTAAAATGTCCACACTCGCTTCCTTTGTTAGAAGTTGTTCACTAAATTTTGATTTTTGCAATATCCATAAACCTTAGTAGCTGTATGTACAATATATTGGTTGGTTACTGAAACTCTGAGAACATTAAGAAGTCTTCTGAACAAGACACCTCTTACTAATTAGAAAATACACCTTTCAAACTGAATTCATCTTTGATTAAGATTCATAATCCACCTGCCGTTATTCACGTATCGATTATTGCATTTATGTAACTAATAAAATAAGTTACATTTGTCTATCACACGACAATATCTCAAAGGCAAATGTAAAGGGCCCAAAAAGAGCCATAGACTATAGAGTTCGGACTATAGAGATCGTACTTAAGGGACGTGAAATGCTAAAACTGAATGTAGAATTCTGTGGGCAATATTAAAATCGTCTAGTCTTATTTATTACGGTGGAAATAACATAGATGAACGGAGCTATACGTTGTTTTCTATGAACACCATGTATACAAAATAATTATCTTTTCATCAATTTCTTATATTATGTAGTTATGTAAAATACAATTCTTAGAGTTATAATTATAATATACAATATTTATTAATTTAATTTTTAAAATGTGAAGTAATATGATTTTCAGGCATCGATGCCTGAAATGTTTACCATTATCTCGTCAATAAGTTATAATTGTTCAATATTAAACAAGCTGTCTTTTACTGGTTTTCCAATAGATAATCCTTAAAAGGCTGTGCCCATGTAGGAAGCACTAACACTTTTATGACTACTAGAAGTACCTAGTCTCTATAAAACTTTATACAGCAGTAATAAATTTAAATTTCTATTATTATTATTATTATTACATGCATGGGTTATGAAAGTACACTTTATGAAAAAAAAAACGGTGTATGTTAAATAAATATATATAAATGATAAATTTTAATACGATGATATAGTTTAACCACATTATAATTATATAAGTATAATTTATACTAATGTATTATTTATCATATAATATTTTATACGAACTATACGAGTATATATGATCAAAATGTACCAGCGGACAAATTTAGGTATAAAACAACAGACGCTACAAATAAACCCGGTAAGTTAATATATTCCAATATTAATATATTATGTAAGATAACGTAACAGAAATAAAAATTAAAATACGCACCAAAAAGCATTTTAGCATTTTATTCCAGTACGAATTTTCAGCTCCTACCAGGTACTTCATCGTCTCGAGATTACTGCGACTACAAGGGCTTTCTCCTTGAAAAACCGCGTCAGGAGAGAAATAAAACGCTCGCAAATGCTTCAAGCTCCCTTCTTTTTTCTCATCGTCGTTAAAAAGAAGTAGGTACATATAATCGAAACGTCTTGGCCTGGCTGTGTGCGTCAGAATTATAATTAACTATGGAAAGAATAAATATAAATATAATTAACTGGCCCCATTAATTATTTATTCATTTACGATACAGTTAGATACAGTCACAAAAAGTTCTTTTTTTGTATGTCGTCTGGAAGAAATGGTCGAAAATAAGGCCATATAAATAGCTATATAAATATATATATTGCAACATATAAATACCCTCCTATAATAAATATGTATTATAGTTTCGTTTGTAACGAACTTTATAGTCGTTAATACCTTTACAGTAACAGTTGCGAAGGAATACTTATAAAATGGACAACTATTCAATCGAAATTTTTCCATTTTACTTTTACGGGTAATCGATGATTTTTTTATTTTTTGCAATTCATCAAACACGATCTCTCGAAAAGGTAAAAAAAAACTTTTTCTAATAATAAAACGTATTTATTTCATTAGAAGTTAAGAATTGTATTGCAAAGTGATAAGGCCCGGACGAGACAGATTGGGATACGATCTTTTACGAGTTCTTGGCTGAAGGTTTCTTAATGAAATATCGGCGTTGGATTATAGGCAGTAAAAATAATGACGAGACATAAAATTGGAGGGCGCTCACAGTAAATAGGAGTTCCAGATTTGTTCGTTACGGCCATGATTTCGTTGGTTGAATATGATCAGAATTTTATTCAATTTTGTTCAAATTTAGAATAATTTTAAAAATCTTTAAATATTATTTATATCTCAGTCTATGAATGTAATGGAAGTCTTCTTCTTTGTTTAATTGTAACGATAAAATAAATACTAGCATCACACCTGTATTTCCCTGAAACGGTAGGCAGAGAAGTGCAGTGCACTCTTTCGATTCTCTTGTTATCTTATGTGTATACGAGTAACAATAGAATATAACAAGCAGCATAATTACATACAATTACTAGTAATTTATATGTACGCCAGGTCCCTCACGAGGTAGACAGCGAGCACAAGTACTATGTACAATTATACCTATCTACACCTATAATTATAATTTTGTACACAATATAACCATATACTATTGTTTTAATTAAATTATATTGATCCTGTGAGTTAAATGTACTAGGGGTACAACAATTTTAATGTTCGATTCGATCGGCCCTGAACAACACTCGTGCTGATTGGATCCGCACTGCGATGCGACGTAGTTGATATCGAGGGCTCTTTCCGGGAAACAATGTTATCTACTCCGGGAAAATACTGAAAACTTACTGCAGGAAGTTAATATTTTTCATATTTTCTAAATAATATTAGTGCCAATATAGATATTTATATTCTCAAAACGATACGATACTCAACAGGATATTATTATGAGATAGTTTTTTAAATGAAACAAAATTTAAGACAGATCAATTATTTGTAGTAAAGTATTGAATTAATTGAATACACATATGAATTATTGAACGGATATATTTTTGTGCAGTTTTATCCTATATATATACGTAGAAAACTCGTTTAGTAATTCACCATATCTCTTTCTGAAATAATTGAAAGAAAATCAAATAATCATATTATATCCTCGGTACATAAATCTCAGAAAAAATATTTAAGTTACACATAAGACTATTTATTTTAGCAACCATTCTAACACGATCTACTTCCTATATAATTATCTATATATTTTCACTTAACGTTTAAATTTCTGATTTTTTTTTTATTTGTCCGTTAGCCTTTAATTACGATACTTATGCTTGATACGCAAGCTTGCGATACGGAGATGAGTTTCAATTAGCACTTCTAAAAAAAAATGCGCTCCTAACTTTCGAGTAGGTACTTCCATTATATAGGTATCAGTTTCATACAATTTTTTTATGAAACCTAAGCTCTTCACAAGGTCTAAAGCCCTCTTGATATCGTCCAAGAAACGACTTAACATTCTTGAGCATCTTTATTATATTCCCAAGGACCAGACAAAACCCTTCTCATAATCCCTACTATACATATCTACCAGGTATACTTAATAGGGAGAAACATTTTCAGAAATATAGACTATATTGTTATGTAATAAACATTATGTAACAATGCTGAATCTTTTTAAAGGGTTATTTAGATAAATACACCATTTTATTTGGAATTTGTATTTCCAATTTATATCGCACTAATAACTTCTGTCGACACAGCTTAGCTCACCGTGAAAGAGGTCAACGTAATTGATTCTATCTATTATAAGCACAATGCAAAGGGTAACATAGAAACATTATTATATTCTACCATTAAGAGGATAAGCCGTACCATTTTAGCCCTGCTTCCCTTCCCATGTCTATTATTTTTCTCTGCATGTCACTATTTTTACACAAAATTTCGAATAAACACACCTAGATTATGTTAAGTTGTAATTAACTTAACACAATTTTTATTAAAGGCAATTTATGTCCTTTTAGAATAATTTCTAAACGAATATAAATTGATGTTACGTGTCGCAATTAATAATCGAAAATCGGCTAAACCAAAATAAGCTGTTCAATATTTGATAAACAGTATTTACTCAAAGTAATCGGTAAATCATTAAAAAAAATCCGGGATTTTACATGCGACATGCACACGTCATAAGTATTATACAAAGTGGTCCACTTCTGTTCTGACACGAGTCCGTTGATAACCGATATGAAATTGGAATTCAATTTCCTACAACGCCCTGAGTTTTTTCTTTCTTATTTGACAGACTTTTCCAAATTCGTTTTGTTCCAAAACTTTATTTTTTCCGTTTCGTTAATCGGATACGAACATACGTTTGTAGATTTGAATTAATGCAGGATTTTAATAAAGTTTATTGCAGAAACTTTAATTAAATCATTCAACAACACTAGCCAGCAATAGCTATATACATAAGTACATATTATATGTTATTTATACAGAAAATAAAGTAACGCGCAAAAAGCGCTGTTAACCATACAAATTGACTGAGAACCAAATAATTTTTTAAATGGAATATACATTCTAACATTTTTTATAGAAAAATTTGAACTCTTTTATCAAATCAAAATATAAATTTACTATATCAACTTATACTACGTCTATACTTCTGGTTTCAACTAATTATGGGGCTCCTAATAAGCTCCTAGTTAAAACTATCAATCGATTTTGTCATAGATACGCACATACATATTAATCAGTGAAAACGAAAAAAACATGAACTATATCCAAAATCACACATTTGTTAAACCAACAATTTTATTCAATATTCTACACATGTATATATATACATACCTACAAGTGTAGGTATGTATATACATATGTGTACTATATTTATTTCATTGTATTCCATATATTTATTTATTATATTTAGTACCTTAACTTTTCATTATTACCGCCTACAACCACTTTTTAACTATCACCAAGCGTTGACTCGTATAGAATGCCACTAGGCATAAAGTCCGCCTTTTCTATAAACTGCCCAGAATATTAGATGAAAAAAACTAAAGAATAAATAAATAAATTTATTTTTAATCTGTTCAAAACAACAACAGCCATTATTTTCGCCATTTATTTCATAGACAACGGGCTGTCCCTGTAGACATCCTTGTCATGTATTGTGACAACTCCTACGGGTCACTGATAACGGAGACAGCTATGTACGTACTACTGAACGCGCCCCCTGCAGATTCACCTTGTTCCTACCCCGATATATAATTGTATGGAAACTCTATTTAGATTTTTTATTAATTCTTTTGATAAATAAAAAACTGCTAAATAAATACTTGTGTGATATATCTCCTGCTTCTACACCTATATGTAACTGAATGGAAATTTTATATATGTGGGATATATTTTTTAAATACTTATGTAGTAGATTTTCCCGTTCCTACCTCTATATCTAGCTGAGGTGAAATTTTAGATACCATGTAAATAAATATTAAAGCGGTATTTGTAGTACATTTTTACGTCGCCAAATTACGTACCTGCCAACTCGCAGTTGACCAGCTTAGCAAATTATTCACTAATACTCTCATCTTCAGGAAACCAGGCCATCACCATCATCGTCATCGTCATCGTCATCGTCATCGTCATCGTCATCGTCATCGTCATCGTCATCG
>DWDT01003588.1:0-12126 GCA_018245595.1 Microceris scylla | reverse complement strand
AAAAAATAAAATAAAATAAAATAAACCTTAACAAAAATGCGAGTAAGTACTTGTTCTGACAGTCTGCTTCATCACTGACCACATCTTTACTTTCTATCATTCAAGGCTGTGGCTCAATGATGACCTATACTGAATATAAAATTGTGATAGTCTAGTGATTTACATTTCGACTTCCGTCCTGAGTTCTTGAGTTACAATACTGGCGGGTATATAATCTGTACGAAATTTATTTTGTCCAGATGAAAAATATTTTAACGGAAAACATCGAAAAGATATGACCGTGGCAGACTATTGCGTAACCCATATAAAATAATAATCGACCCATTCGACCAATCGACCCATAATTCCACTGTATGGGTCTCCTCTCATATTGAGAGGATTAAGGCCATAGTCTGCCACGCTGGCCAAGAGCGGGTTGGCAGACTTCACACACCTTAGAAAATATATTTTTTTTAATTCCAAGGTGTCCGCGGGTTTCCTCACGATGTTTTCCTTGACCGTGAGCAGGTGATATTTAAATTTAAAAGGCACTTTGGTAAAGAGGTGCGCGCCATGGATTTGAACCCAGGAGCTCCGGAGTGAGAAGCTGAATTCTTAACCACTAGGCTATCACTGCTATGCGTAACCAATAGTCTGAGAATAGTCTTAGTATGAAAAGGGTATGTGTCAAAATGTAAAAACGAGAAAATAGTTGATATCGATGATGTGGTCATTACCATTACGGTTTGCTACATAACCTGAAAAAGCTAAGATAAAATTGTGACATACTTTAATAATAAAAATAAGCTAGCTGTATATCCAGTTTGCAATTACAACATTTCATGTAACATATAAAATTCTTTGTTGATTTGATGACTGCTCTCTACTCTACTAAACTACGATTAGGTGTCACTATCCTTCTGACTCGTGATGAAATAATAACTTTAAAAAATTACTACATACATCTATAAGAATAAAAACCTAAATGTAAAAATTTAATTCGTTCTCCACATTCCCCACAACGTAACCCTATTTCTTAATAAAAAAATACCATTCAACTAAGAAGTTGATCCTGCTTTATTACCTCACCATAAGCAAAGTTTCCACATTTCAATATTCTCATGTTTTTGTAATACAATATGGTGTTTTCAAATACATACTAGAGAGACAATAAAAAACATATCTAATTTAAACATTCTTCGACAAGTTTATTCTTTACACATAAAAATGAAACAGTACATACTAACAATGTAATTATTACTAACAAAGATTATCTTTGTGTGATATACATACATGTAAAACAAAATTAATGGTTTCTTGTTTTTGTTGTACGTCACACTAGCAAAATTCACGATTACTTATGATAATTAGTCATTCCTTTAAACATAAGGTCTGATATTGGACACTGAAGTTAAGAGGTAGCTTACAAAGACATTGAATTCTACCCAAACAAGATTTTGTCAGTCAAATTACTACTTTTATCATCTATTGGCTACACCATGGGTTCTAAACTATTGTATTGAAGATGCATAGTTTAGGAATAAAATATTTATTTAAAAACCAAAATAAATGCTACTAAAACGTAATTTTACAATATTATTACACACAAGTCTTAAACATTACTTACATTAATGTTGAAGTTATTCCATGACAAAAATATTAGTTAAAGTACTACAATTATAATTAATCTGCTAAACTCTTCTCATTATACTATTATTATTTTATTTCATACTTTGTGATAACATTACAGTTAGCTAGAGAGTTGCCTACGTAACACTTTCGAAATTGTCTATTTGGAATACATTACAAATATGCAAAACACTGTAACATTTTTTCTAATAAAATTGACTACTATAATGTTTAACAAATTGATTCTTAAAACATTTAGAAATATGATAGATCGTCAACATTTTAATTTGTTATTTCATGAATGAATGTTATATGACTGTTGAAAAAATATAACTGCCCCGTTAGTCGAGTGGTTGCATGCGCGACTGCCGATCGGGAGATCTTGGGTTCAAATCCCGAGGCAGGTACTATTGAATTTTTCTAATTTAGAATTTATAGTAGTGACTCGGATTCTGAAATTGTGCCTGGTGTATGGCAATAGGCTCACCACCTATTCACACCATAATTTGTCACAACCAGTCAGATAAATATGTGGGGTACAGTTAAACATGCTTAGTTTAATATTCACTTACAGTATTTATCTATTGCATTGAGGAAGAAAGAGGTTCAAGAGTTTTAATTGTAAAAAGACAATAACTTTTCATGTGACCCTATTGTAACATCACAAATCTTAACCTTTAAAACCGAGCGCTCAATACACGTGAGACCAGATCACAGCGGTATACTGGTTGATCTGTTAGATCTGTTCATTTGGCAGTGAATGCTATGTGTTGGGTGCAGAAGCATGAGCATGTGCTCCGAGGCGTGCTGGGTCTTGGCTCGGATAGTGCAGCGGCGGCGCGGGCGGGGCGGGCGGCGCCGGCGGCGGCGGCGGCATACCGCCCCAGGCCCAGCCAGGACCCGCATAGTGGTGCAGGTTAAAGAAGTCGTTTGAACGGTTCGGAGGAGGTGGTATCTATAATACAAAAAAATACTCATTAATTACAAGTATTATAACATTATAGTTGTAAATGTAGTAAGTTTTTACAGTGTAATTAGACATGGAAATAAAATAAAAAAAGTCCTTGTAATTTGATTTCATCAAACAGAGGACATGATGAAGACTTTCAATATCATTGTGTAGTGTACTTAGGAGAGTTCTAGATTTGATAGCTCTCTGTAGACTAATATAGTGATGATATTATATTGATGTTTTAATATGTGCTACCATTTCCATCAGACTAAAGCATCAATTGACTATTGACTAAAAGGTTTGTTCTGTAGTTCTGCAGTTGGTTCACAACAGAAGTTCATGGGCTACAAGTACAATAACTTTAATGTTTGGTAACAAATTGAGTATTAAAGTGACTTTAAATACTGAATAATTTACCTGAGGCGGGAATGGCATGAACGTCGGCGGTGGCGGCGGGAGTGCGCCAGGCAAACCGGGCACCGGCTCCAAGGCTGGCGCCAGTTCATTTTTATCATTAACACCTTGACGACCTAAAATATATTATTCATATATAAATACAAATTTTATTTCACAACCAATTTTCAACAGAATATTTCATGAATTCGTAAATATTGAGATCATTGAAATAGATTATTGTATAAAATTTCTTGGTGAACCAAAATCAAAGAACTAAGAATTTTAATTGAAAAAATCCACTTGTATGTTTATACCATGATATTTAGATCAGTGATATTAACATTGTGACAATAAACAGTAAACTGTAATGCCTAATAAAAAACATGAACAATGTAACTAAAGAGTGATGAAAACAAACTGCACTCTCCATCAATCTCACAAGTCTTTCTGTCATTTTTATAACACATACCCTGAGATTTCCCCCATTTGATTGTCAACCTCTTTCCGCCAATCACCAATCTGTTGAAAGTCTTTTCAGCAGCATGCTCTGCAGCAGCCCTTGTTGTGTATTGCACAAAGGAGCATTGTGCTCTAGGCACTAATGTCAGAGATCTATAATATAAAAAACCATTACATATTACAGAAAAGCAATATTAAATATTAGGTACATTTATTTTTGGTCTGAAAAACAACATCATGCCTTTAATTATAGAAAGAATAGGCAAAAGTATTTTTTTCCCTTCCCACTAGAAGAAATAAGCAGAAAATGTAACCCTATAATTCAAGCTGAAAAACTCAATAGGACCTGACCTGGGAATCAAACCCTGGACCTCTCGATTAGCAATTATGCCTGTAAACAATCTATCAACAAGGTAGTCAAACATCCAAGACCAAATTTGATCAGATTAAAATGTAAACATGAAAATTATAATGATTGAAGGACATTTGAAAACCAATAAGTAGGGGCAGTCATAGATAAACATTATTGAAATGCAATTATAATTAATATGATAAGATTAGATGTGCATATCTAGATATTGATCAAGTATTCTTATCTTCTTGTTACTTGGATGTCTTGGAGTGCATCACATATATGACTATGATGCAGAGTGAAAAAGTTTTAATAAATTATAATACTGTCTAAAACTATACTGCTTCATATTTTCTTGAAGGTCCTAATTAGGTGTTAACTATTAAAACTGTAATCTACATTTTTGTTTAATTATTTTTATTATACTATCATAATACACCCCTACTGGGGTTAGGTAGAGACTATTAGGTGCTAAATATCCCTATCCTTGCAGATGCATAAATATGTCAATGCTATTTCTAAATTTGTTACTGTATTCATACACATACACACACTGTTTTCGAAGTTTTCTAGCATTTGTTTTTATTTTTGAATATGTACATGTTTGATACTTTTCATAACTTATTACATATTGAAGTTCAGTCAATCTTACCTAATCTCACCATATTGGTAAAAGTGGCCCTTAAGCTCGTCCTCTGTAATGTTCTCGGGTAGATTGCCTACATACAGTGTTGTGACAGTTCTATCCTCTGGCAGAGGCAAGGCTGGCATGGCAGCTGCCCGACGCATCAGCTTTTCAGCTACTGGATCATTCACTCCATAATATCTGCAAGGTAATAGAAAATGAGCAATGAACTTAGTTTAATAGATAGTTATTGTCTGTGGATCTATTGATAGAAGAGGAAGCTAATATATTGGTTTTAAATATTGTATGAGTATTTAATACACATGACTACATATAAGTATGAAATTAGTTGAGACATATTAAAAGCACACATGAGTTAAGCTGGTACATGTATAGCCAAGCCAATATAAAACCACAAATATTTGAAAACAGTGGTCTTTCCTTTTGAATATAGTGTAGGACACCCGCCAGCTAGGTGGAGTGACGACGAATACAAAGTGGCTGGCAGCAGTTAGATTCAGAGCTGAAAATCAAGTTTAGTGGTGTGGAGAGGCCTATATCCAGCAGTGCATGGGAGTAGGCTGATGATGAATGGTCCTTTACTTGGACTTTATTGTTGTTGTGTTACATACAATATATTGTTCCCCATTTGTGTTTACTCATTTACACATGGGGAAAACAACAATGGCAAATAACTATAAAAATAAATAATATTTTGTGTATTGCAGATATAAGATATAAACACAAATGAATTATATTGTGCTAAAAGTGGAAACCAAATAGTTTTAATTTCTTAATTAATTATAGTTAGTATTTCTTATTGTCCTTTGAAACTTATCTTGATACTTTTGTCAACATTCCACATAAACAACACTTGAATGTATATATGTAGAAAGTATGTTAGTACAGTTTATTTTAGACAAAATAGGCAGCTATAGAGTCTGAAGTCAGTGGATATTTATTGTCATCATCATCATCAGCCCATTTCCGTCCACTGCTGGACATGGGCCTCTCCAATGGCACGCCACTGAGCTCGATCTTCAGCTCTTCGCATCCAACCACTGCCAGCCACTTTGTGTATATCGTCACTCCACCACATCTGTCGCAGAACCGATAGCCGCTGGAGCAGACGTGTTCTGGAGTGGAGACCACGACTTGGCAAACGTAATGTAGGACGCCCTCCAGCTAGGTGGAGTTTACTAGATAACTACATAGTTTTACAATGCAAAGCAAAGAATTTAAATTTGGATTAGTTTGTGACCGAAAAGACACCCTTACAGGCAGTATCCGGGTTCTATAATATTATATTTTTATTGTATTGTAAATTCATGGCAGCAAATAAAGGTGCAAAGGGCGAATGTTACAGTAAGGTATACTTTTTATTGTTAGAACTTCTCAAGATTATTTTCAAGCACACTTTTTTTTCTGTTCACATAATTTTGAACATTGTATATTTTTTGTTATAATCCGTCTAGAATTTTACCTCAATATACTTACTACCTATTACTTGCTTTATGTTGACTATAAATAGAAGAACATTTTTATCAACCTATTGTTTTAACGTTGGGGAATGCATCTCCTAAAGCTAAAAAACCTAACCAGTGTTAACTTTTCCAAAATTCTACCATTTTGTATAATTTTGTTACAAAATAGATCAAAACACACATAATTCTTCATTAACCACTGTAATCTTGTTGATATAATAACTCAGTACGGGGGCCCTTGCGATACTTTTGTTTGTATCTACTACTTGTCAAATGAATAAAGCATTTTTTGATATTTGATTTTTTTTTGATAATTATTTTACATTCTCATGAACTAAACTTGTATTAATTATAGACATAAAGTTACCAAGAGACGATAACTTTGTTAAACAATAAGCATTGTTTATCAACTGCAAACAATGTCATCGAACGAACGTTTTAATTGGTTACATGTTAAATTACGCTGAGCTTGAAGGGGGCTACAAGTGATTTAAGAATCCTAAGATTTAGATAGATTTCAAACATAATACGTAGGTAATAATAATACAGTCAACCGAAGTACACTTTATATTACGCATATTTCTCATTTGTTTTCGGTTTATGGTGCTTATGATTATGAATGAATCATCGAGTGCGCCGACGTGAGCACAGCCATACATATTACATTTATAATACCGGTATGTATGTGCCGCTTGCCGTCCGCCACCCCCGACTTATCGGACGCACATAACGTCGTCTGCCGCCAGCCCAACAAAATCAACCAGTCGCGTTTAGCCGGTCGAACGTAGTGTACGTTGTTTTCACTTCCTCCTCGCAACCAAATAACTAGGTAAGTCACGCCTTTTTAACTTTAGAAATATTAAAAAACTTCTTTTTTTTATTCCTATAAAGTTTTTATTATACTAAAATTTATCAACGGATTAGTTTTTTCAAACAATGGACACCGGCTCCCAGATACAACGGCGATCGAATACGTGTAAATAATGTATAATATGTACGCGTAGCACTTAAGAGCGACTCATCGATGAGGAATGTATGAAGCCTGAATTACAATTTCCTAATACATTTTAGAATAAACTACTTAAAATTTGTACCCTTTACTATACGACGTAAGGTAGTGTTCGTGGTTCGGCGAAGTTCATGGTAAGTTAAACGTTTGCGCCGCGTAGTGAATTGTATACGTGTAATCATCGCTTTGACCAGCCCAGTGCATTGCCTGAATGCACTTGACATGTCGATAATTCGATATCAACAATACACTGCCTCCAGCACGGCCATGGCATCGTTGAAGAAGGTGAACTTGATGATAAATTTATAGTTGAGCCCAATTCCATTTAAATTATCACATGAGTCATTTGTTTTTTTCTACCAATGTAGGTAACGTTCAAACTTTATATTCGATTGTTGTTTTATATTTTACGGTATGACACATAATAAATGTGTGTTATTATGTTGAGTAATGGGTTCCCTTATTTCGGAGCGTAATGTCGAGCGGGAGCGTCAAGTTTCTGAGGGTGAGCTACGTTGGGGGAGATATCGACATATTCTGAACTAAAATAAATTAGATGTAGATTGTGGATTTTCCATTTTGTTCATCGGTAAAATTATTTTCGTATCGGGCCAAATGTTGGAGAATGGCGAAAAAAAGTTACCGTATCGCCACGGTTCGTTTGGCAGCATGCGATGTATTATGTTAATAAATACAATTAAGTCGGTTGCTTTAACGAACCAGTGTCGTTCAACTCAAAAGCCTTTCAGATTAAAATGCCAAAAATGTGAGATAAACTGAATAACGTGATGTTGAACTCCGATGAATATTTTTATTTATAAATGTATTTCATTTATTCGTGTAAGTGGAGAATTTAATTGGTCCTTGAAAAGGACATGGCTAATGCTAACGAACCCGAAACTTTTTGTATCAGTCGCCACTATAAATAGACATGTGACTAAACGCAGAGCACATGGATGACATCCAATAACCGTTTCGAGGTTTTGAATAATAAACTTTGTTAGCCGAAGTTTGTTTTTGAGTTACCTTCCTTTTTTTTGTCGAGTCAATTTTTGGGCCGTTTGCGTTTCTATTTTAAAATGTATGTATTGGGTAATTTATTATTATGATTTTTTTTTTGTTATGTCTCTTCTTAACTGTCGTTGTGTCAATATGGAATTAATTTTTTTTATACCATGATAGTTAAAATTAATCAATTGCGCTTCATTCTACGTACGTTTGTAATCGTGTACAAACGTATATCACATGCAGTAATAATTACAAAAGAGTTACTTGCAACCGGTTTGGGTGTCATGTCGTCGACTTTCGCCGCTTTCACGCGTCATGGCGTCTCACAGCGATCGTTCACGAAATCTATAATTGGTAATTGCTTCAATTATAGTCGCCGAACAATGTATGCCATGAAGCGTTACATTCGTTATGGTTTCATGTTTTGTGTTTGCTTTGAACATAGCTTTATTTGCGGTTGGTCACTTAGGACTATGAATTGACGAATCTACTAATAATATTATTATGATTACGAAGGATCTGGTTAATTACTGGTATAACAAGTAACGCTATACATAAATATTTATTTAAATACGAGTCGTAGATTAAAATTTTCAATTAATTATTCAACTTAAATGATCTAATTTTTCCTGTTTCCGTGCATTTTATTTATAAATGTTCAATTATAGTATATTATAATTATACACATAGAATTTTGATATTAGAGTACCTACGGTATAAAAATCGACATGTATATACTTAAATTTGTCCTCTTCTAGAAAATATACCTACAGTGTTGGTAATGAAATCTGCCAGACGGGAAGGGAGGGAGACAACGTCCTAAAGCCATGTGAAAGACAGAGATGAAAGTACTTCCCGAATAAACGAATCGATTGCCCGGGGTCCAAACCACCCCTAATGCTCAACGGTTAGGGTTGTCTGCGGGGGAGTTAGGTGCACCAGCGCACGATTGTGTGCGTACGGCGCAGTAGATCTGATGGCTATACTCGTAATTATAACGGGAATACACTTAATAAACATTTTGAAACATTGACCAAATGATAAGTATCATCATAAATTGTTATTACGTTTTCAATTTGTAACTGCATATTCAATTTCAATATTTTAACTATTTAACGGTTTTACATCTTACATTTAATTACATTTGGAAATTAATATTAGTTGTTAAAAACTTTTTGTTTTAACTTGTCTTATTCCATTGCTGGAATATACGTACCTTAAAACGAATCCTGGGCTACATGGTCGAAATACAGTTATTTTTGATATTTATTTTATCATATTAACCCCTTTTATAACACAAACAAACAGAACAATATTATAAAACGAAGTTTACGTATATATCTATATTTATACGAAGGGTGAGGACACTGTGTATGTTCGTACGTAGCAGCATTTGGCGCACAGTCAGCCCACCCACGCGCCTAGTACTAGGTACCCTACGTGTCCTGCAGATCGATACTGCGAGGGATGGTTTGGGGCTCGGAATAATAATACACTACAATCGACTGTGTTTTAATAGCCACGTGTTTTGTTCGTACAACGATGCAGAAAAGATAAATGATGTATATGTTAATACTTACGCATAACATTTGATTAAAGGTGTAAAGGAAAACTTCAGTTGATTTTTGCTCTAAAATTGTATCAATCTTGATTATGATGAATTTATCTACATGCATTTCACGCATGAATGCGTAAAATGCAATTATTTGCATTATAGACAAGTACGCATCTTCAGTGAACTAGTTTACATTGTTCGTTAAAGATTAGTCATACAATAAACCGTTAAAATTGTATGAATTAACAATTTCGTTTATTATTTCTACAACATTTCTTTTTACAACTAATTAATGTTAAGCATGAGAATCTGACGGTGACTATTTCATTAAGTAATCTATTTTCGCCATCATTATTTTGAGGTAGAATAACATTATGTTGGAGAACAATTCCGGCTCGCTGAAATCAATTTACCCCAAAATAAAAATTTTAATTGCTCCCGAGCACGATGGAGATTTGATCGTATACAAAAAAGTAGCGCATAGACTCGTCAGCACCCATCCGTGATGCTTTGCTACTCTTGAAACATCTTAATTGCGAATATCTTGACGCTCCATAAAATTTCAGATGTACAACTTTGAGGCTACATTCTCGTTGCGGCAGGTCAATGACACCTCACTGTTTTGTTTATCGAATTCGGATATTCATTGATATTAATATCGCTCGCCTCGAATTTTATAATTACGACGTGACTTCCAAAATTTATAATGCGCTCAATATATTATGTATGCCCTGAATAAATCCTGTTAGAAAATATCGAAAGATGTTTTGCATATTTTTATGTCTATTAACAACACACTTACAAGGCGTTTAAATTATAATATTTAAATATTACGTAACTACAATGAAATGTGTGAACATTGACGTGTGTCTTTTTGTCGTTTACAGTTTAATAACTTTAAACTGTGTAGCCGTCCGTTAATTTAATACTTCTCAAACTTAAAATAACTCGAGGAGAGTTTCCTTATCGGGAATACTGAGAATTCTTAGCTTTGTCTTTGATTGAGGGTATTATTGAAATTAATCGTCCTCGGTGAATTCTATTTGAAATATTATCGACTAAACTTAGAACAGTGATTTCATTTTTTTAACTATAAAAACGTGAGTTGGAAATAGTATCATCATTGTAGTAATAATGTTTAAATCCCTGCTTTCTGCAATTTATAATTGTTTCTAAAGCAATAAAAATGAAAATGTTGCTTATAATATCGACATCCCTTCTGTTGCTTACGATATATCCCTGTTATTTTAAAAAATTATAATTTCAAAAATCTTTTGCATAAATTATTCGCCAACGTTTTAAAACTGTAAATCGTTCTCTCCACTAATTGTTTAGAAAAAAATCACCAAACGCACGAAAACGATTAACTTCAAAATATAAGACTATTAATCTTTTATAAAAATTCTTAACCATCAGATTTAATACTGTACGTCGAGCTAGGCATTAATTCCCTCTGAAAAAAAAATAAAGAAGTCTCTGGAATGCAAAATGGCGGTCCAGACCGGAAGACAGAGTATAATGAACAAAATGATTGTTCGCGCCGCAGCCCTCGCCAGCCCCCTCCGATCGAGTGATGTGCAAATAACTACTCTTGCCGCTCCTTGTTTTGGTTTAATGAGATACTTTGCCGTTGTTAAACGATTTAGCTTATTATTTGTCATTAGGCTAGAGGCTACCTACTGATTCATATTTTGTTATATTTCTGTATATTAGTATATAATATTACTCTTTTCGAGGTATCAGCGTTTTATAAAATCAATGTAACAAATTAATTCAAAATAAATAATAATTGTAATAATATTAGCCAAAGTTTGTCAGAAATATCACAACCTGAGGCTGTTCTATTTAAATGTTCATAAGATTACAGTTGATCAAAATGATTTTATTAGGTGAAGTCAGTCGCTTTTACCGAAAACTTTATAATTCATGTACCAGTTCAAATTACTTTCAATTTGTTCACCGTGTATTTAATTAATAAAACCGGAAAGAACACTAACGACCATGTTTGTTCGCGCGTCGCTGAAGCCCTACGCTTCTGTCCGTCTAGACTCCATCGATCGATGACGGCCAGAATTAAAAGCTTGTCATTTGGACATTTGTCAGGACCTTTGTAAGGTCTTTTAAAAATTTTATCTTGACTTTGCCATTTAAAATTTGTTAAACTTGAAATAATACAAAAACTTACACGGTTTTAATAAATGCACAATCAACTATCGCAGACATTTTTTCTTCGATTTAATACTTTGTAATATTACTTGTGTTTATGTATGTACTAAAAGAGAATTTGCATCTTTAATATTTTGTCCACCGTTCTAGAATATACAAGGCCAATAGACATAAAAATCTGGCAGTGCTTGCTCGCTTTGTACGAAAAGTTTTAGAACTCGAGGACCGAAGGCGGATCTTGTATTATTGCTCAGTGCAAAAGTTTATTTCGTAGGCATTTTGTAATAATGTCGTCCTCGCTTTATGTCTGATATATTTTATCACGATGCACGGGGTTCAAAGAGGACAAATAAAAGTGGAAAAAAGAAGTCGACTGTGTGGGACTTGTGAAACGCCTGCGCGTTTTCACTATGTAACAAAATAAAATGTGTATTATATTATTTACTAGCTGTACCCGGCGCGCGTTGCTACGCCAACATACAAATACATATATATACCAATTTTCATAATAA
>DWDT01003587.1:0-12127 GCA_018245595.1 Microceris scylla | reverse complement strand
AATTAATTGGAGAGGCCTATGTCCAGCAGTGGACGAGAGTAGGCTGATGATGATGATGATGAAGTAAAAATTAAATTAATTAAAAATAAGGAAAGGTAAAAATTAAATTGGGTACTGCGTTTAAGCAAAGCCGGGTGAACGGTTTGTATAGCACGATCATATCGACCTGACATCTGAGAAGCCATAAGTAGGTTGTTAGAATGTATATGAGAGGCATTAAGACCTTTGAATTCTTGTGGTCTTATTGAGGTTCCATCGAAGGACACCGATAATTACCAGAAATGTACCGCAATTAAAAAAGAACATATCTTTATGACATTTTAAAATTCAATGATACGCAATTTAATTTTAATTAAACTTGTAAAAATGTCCATTAGACTATCCTAAGTACCTACACTGCTTAAGCTGAAATATTATAATCACTAATAACAGAATTATTTTTAATAATGAACTCGCTAATTAATTATACGATAATTATTGAGTCTTCCCATAACTACGGTACCTACCTGATAACATAATTATTACTGATATCATAAAAGCATAGCAAGTGAAGAGTGCTTTATAATCAAACCAATAAGACATTCATCACTGTTTCTATAAGGCGTGTTCAAAGAAAGTTCTAGATCGAGCAACACTGGAGAACAACAAAACGAAGGCGGCCTTGACTGACACTTTGGAATATTAAACGGTCCGTCGACATGAGCTCTGGGAAAATCGGAGCCTCTAAACGGAGCCTCCTATACAATGGTGAGTTCAGTGCACCTTTGATACGACGTTAGATCTGTAAACAGATGACACAATTTAGCGACGCGGCTGGGAGAACACAGGTGTATACATTAATAGTGTGACGCATCAGGGAAGGGAAATAGGGACGAAAAATAATGGCTGGTATGAGAACAGATGCAACGAAGTACAGTATAAATCAGCGCAATAAGATTTGAGAAAGTGCGAAAAGATTTCGTATAACGATAATAGACGCAGTAGATATAACGCTGATAATGAGATTTTTGACAATATTAATAATTCGTTAATTGTGTTAGATTACAGCCTAATTATGGATGAAAATTCGAGTAACATCCTTTCTGGACTCGATTAAACTGCAGATATTTCAAAGATGGAATATGAATATGGCACCTTGTATTACAGATAGGTGATAAGTAAATTTATCATCTTAAAAGGTATTAAGGGCTGGCAAAGCGTGGTTCACATATCTGATGTTGCTAATGTAGACGTAGGTAGTCACTTACAATCATGTGACCTGTTTGTCCAGTCTATGAAATAAAAATATAACTGATAGAGATTACAATTAACCTTGTAGTATTTTTCGATTCAAAAACGCCATCGGGCCATGATGGACATAGCCCCATACCTATTTCCTAACGCCAAGTACAAACTAAGCGCCTTAACAATAGATCAAGTTGGACGTCATTACAAGTTCCTCGCTTCACGTAATCGGACGCATTAAATCATTGCAGTCACGACACGCCGCCCAGCGGAATGGAATTGCTAATATTAAATATAAAGATTTGCATAAACAGCCGTGACGTTCGTAGAAATATTGCGACACGGGGTTTCCCGCCTAGGAATATTAAGAACATGTTAATTGCGCGATTGTCGTTAAAACGGCTTAACAATACAACACCGGTGACTACACTTTTGTACATGCAGATACAGATTTTTCGTATTCCGCATAGTTCCTCTACGTCGATCGTCCTACTACTGGATCATTCACGACTATCGACAAATGTTCACGAGTGCATTCGTGTTTTGGATGACACGTCATTCAATCGGTTATTAATAAACTAGTAGACCTCATTGGAAGCGCTGGGAAGTTTTGAGAACACCCCGATTAACCCTCATCAGTTCCAATCTGTACCGGATCTTAAGTGAACCAACTTGCAACAATACTATGCCAATGTCTCACTACACAACAATTGTGGCAATCTGTAAATACAACATGGACACGACCATTACACATGTCGTCCACGTATTCGAATGAGTCAAACGGTTTCTTTATTCAAATTCATTCGTGAACGGACATTAGGTACATACCCGGGAGTTTTCGAGTATCAAAATATGTGTGTAAAAAATTAAGGAAAAAACACATGTGACATAAATGAATTGTATAGATAGGAATTTGATAAGTGTGAAAAAAAAATTGTTGATCTAATTGAACTTTATAGCTACGTTTCACACGTAGCTGTGTGCGTTTGGAGTTAACAGTACCATGATATAAATGTGGTAGTATTGCCAGCGTTGCTATTTACGTCATTGGGAGTTACTTTCAAACGGATATCATTACGGAACTAGGAATGATATCAGATATTAGAAAAACATTGCGAACTGAGTGTTATTTATTTTCTCGTACAACGAACCTAAAGCAGAAAGATGGACAATCCTTATGTCTCACTATCCGGATAAACATCCGCCTCTAGCGATAATGTAGCGTATATAACTTACTCTGCGAATAGAAGGGACTTATAGCTCAACAATTTCGCAATGAAACGTGGTTATTTATATTTCCATTCTAAATATGGCAATGCTCCGAGATGACGAAAAGCTTATTGACAATTTGTGTATATATTCCAGTAGGTACACAGCTAATACATCGTTCATCTTTAAACAATAAACTGAAGGAAGCGAAGAAAGGGACATCTATGTTTACTACTTCAGATGTTTCCTTTAAGATATTTACGTTGAAAGTAATATAAATAAGAAATGTTCTAAATAATATCACTCCTGCATTTCTCCGAATTGGTAAGCAGAAGAATGTAATACGTTCCCACCATTCATCAGCATATATCAGATCACGGAAATTGCAGCATTATCATCAACTTATTTATCGTATACAAGTGGACATGGATTTCTTCAAAGAATGATAAGGGTTGAGGCTCTAGTCCACCACGTGTGGGGGCGGATTTACGAATTAGCAGACTTCGCACGCCTTCGAAAACATTACCGAGAATTCTCAAGCGTGCACTTTTCCTAACGATATTATCCTTTCGCCGTTATAGCAAGTGAAATTTTTTTTAACGTGATATAAGATTATAAATAAATTTTAAATATTATTAAAACATTATCCTCTTTTGTTGAAATTGCCATATATTTAAAGGATAAATGTAGAATATTGGCGGTGCTGCCGGGCAATATTCGGTTACTCAAAAATTAAGTTCACCGCTTGTACTGACCAATCAAAACATTGCCCCTGATTCATGTTGGACCAATATCTTTGAATAACATATAAATATCTATTGAGTAACATACGAGTATAACGATACTTTTGAAACACAGGTGCACACTGCCATAAATTGCTAATGTTCGACTTTGTTAACAACGTAACTAATTTGTAATTTTATAATTTAGAATTTCTAGTAGTGGTCGGAATTTGGATCTGTGCCCGGTGTATGGCAATAGGCTCATCACCATGGGACCATGGGACGTATAAGTAACTGGTGAAACGTGGGAGTGTGCAGCACTCCTCTGCCTACCTGATGTTACGCAACTAATTCGTCTTCACAACTGAGTCAAGTGTGAAGTAAAATTAAAATTGCTACCGAGAAGATTTAGTACTGATTTCATGTAGGGTTACTAAAATCTGTATTTTCATAACACATTCATATACAATATTATTATTTTTCGATCGCTAATGGTCACGTTCGCGATGTGCAAAACAAGAAGTACTATTTACCGAAACAATCTCCAGCCAAAAGAACATTAATGTAGTCAAAACGAAGATGCCAAAAACAAGAAAGTGAGACTTGCAAATTTCCTCAATAGGCATGACTCATACTACTGGTCGCATATATTGAATTTGAAATGTAACCGACGCGCTATCGGCCGTGAAACAATTTCGTTAAGTACGGTCACAGCGGTAAGTGTTAGGACAGCTATCCGTCAACGCGGATCAGGAAAGGGCACGCCCGGAAAGCAAAAATCCCGAAAAGCTTTAATACAAAATATATAAAGAAATAATATAAGAGACAAACCAGAACATTTCTAAAAGTATATAGTATAAGTATATATTAAAGTATATAGTTATATAAAAGTATGTGGCTGTTAATCGAAACCGATAAACGACCGAAGTCCTATTGAAGTGCTAAGCTATGTTTCCTATGTTCGGTCAAATAATATGCTTCACGAACACACATATCTGTTTAGTCATCATCTTCATCAGCCTATCTCAGTCCACTGCTGGACATAGGCCTCCCCAAAAGGGGGTTTATGCCCGTAATCTCCACGCCGGGCATGCGGGTTGGAGATCGCAGGGCACGGCTTGTCGCACCGCCGACGCTGCTTCTATACTCATACATAAATAAGTATATAATACATAAATAAATAGAAACTTTTACTTAGGGATATATTGTACTTATTTAAAAGACCTATTCCGATACAAATATAAGTGTAACTGAATTCCGCATATAATGACTCATTCAGACATGTGTCGCGCGTTGCCTCTTCCATACGATAGCAACCTGAACATTTCATTTGGAACTGTAGAACTTGTAATGCATGTGTCATAACTCATATTATATACTTGTTAGCTTTAGCATAGTATGAAGAAGGGGTAACCGCGCGGGAAAAACGCACGTGACTTAAGCCGGTCCATTTATAAAACTCACAAAACATTTAATAGTAAAATGGCTGGAAAATGGTTTGCTGGAAGAAATTGATGTTCGAGCTCAGTGGTGTGTTACTGGCGGGGTCTATGTCCAGCAATGGATGACAGTGCGCTGATGATGATGACGCTATGTCAATTTTATTAAGATAATTTCCTTCATTATTGCAGCAAATGATCTTTAGCTTTCGATAATCATAGGATAGAGATATTGTGCTAGTGGGGACACCGCAAGCTGTGGGCGAGGCGCGGGCCGGCGGAAGCTTGCATCACGGCGGCCCACGCCGTATCGCTATCCACAATCCATCTAACAGATAGCTTTGTGTTGAACGAGGCTCTAATAGATCAGCGGTTGGTATCGGAAAGGTCGTAATTTTTTATTTTAGAAAAATACTTTCATAATTGTTTTTAATGGGTTTTAAATATAACATCATTATTATCATCATCAGCCTACCTCACTCCACTACTGGACATAAGCATCTCCCAATGAGTTCTTGGTCTTCCTTGTAACATATATTGACCTTTTTCTTTGAGTCAATGTTAATATTCAGTTTCGGCGTCCATTACAACATTAATACAAAAATTAACGATGCCGAAATTAATGGTTGTAACATGACATTAAAGAAAACATAAAAAAAACGTCCAACAATAAATATACTTTTGGTTTCAGCCGCCAGAAACGAACACGAAATTCTTGCAAAGATAGAAATTACGTCTTCGAAAGTATTTATATAGAATGCAATACGTTCGTGTAATTATCATGAATATCCTCATGTGTGTCATACGAATCCTATTACAATACAAAATTAAAATAGTTTGACATTATATTTTGAAGTAGGTAGCGATCAAAATAAATCAAATTACAAACACTAACTTCATAAAAAAAGTTTAAATAAGCGTGTCAAAAACGTAGCAATTCTTAAATCATTTGCAAGTACCTACTGACAGATAAATATTATGCACTGCAAAAAAAACCAAAGATTATTTATTTACGATACATAATTACGTAGATAAATACCAAAGAGAACATAAAGTGTGCAAACCCTATTCACATATCTCATCGGCCAAATTATCCTATTCGGCCGACCGTTTGTCTTCTTAATAGACGTCTTATAACTCAGCCGGCCTCCGGGGAGAGACTGGACGAGAGATTAAACGTGTGCCAGTTTTCAAATCTCGACGCTGCCCGCACCGCACTCAATGGTCCTCACGAACTGTGCATAATTAATAGTTTTATCTACTGTTATTAGATCTCTCGCACTACATCACAGTAACGAGAATGTCAATGGTCTTAGTGAGAGTTAACGAGAGAATTAACCAGTTAACATTTTAATCCGGTTTAGAAGAGCCTATTGCCGTCTGTGACTATTGCAGACTATGGCCTTAACCCTCTCAATATGAGAGGAGACCCGTATTCCAACAGTGGAATTATAATGGGTCTATTATTATTATTATTATATTGCCGTCCACTGCTGGACGCAGGGCTTACTAATAACACGTCACTGAGCTCGCCTCTAACCCTTCGTAACTAAACCGTGAACTTAGCAAGAGGTAAGTTTTCCAAAGACAAACGTGTATTATTTCACAGATGCAAAGCGTGGATATAAATAGATGTGCAGCGTAATGTTGCGACAGCGCAGACCGGCCAGCAGCCGCTGACTTCCGGATTCCCCGACCAGTGACTAACGATAAGCTTAATCATCGTCTCACCGCCGGCGATAGGATACTGGCTAACGTTACGAGCTAAACAAATAGGATATAGATACAGAATATATTTAATATGTACATATGTTCAAGCTGTTATTATCATATGTAGGTAAGTACTTTTCATTGGAAAATAGCAAAGCAGATTTGAGAATTTTATTTTGTGATGTGAGCTTATTAATAATTAATAACTACAAGCGTTTTATGTTCTTATTACTAAGTAACTAACAATTTGTTACTAAGTAATAGGAACATTAAACGCCTGCAATCAGTTATCCACTTTTTGCATCACTAAAATCCAAAATTTACAAAACGAAATTTAAGAGAACAGTAATAGTTTCTAATGTCTTAAGTCCTGAAAAAATATGTTTATGTCACTTTTAATTCGAGTCGAAAATGGATATTCAAGTAGCGTTGCATTATTTTTTTAATGAAAATTAAATTAAAATGATTTCTTAAATTTGGTATATTTTAATCTAAGAGACCAAATCAAAATGTGTAGTTATAGTATTCTCGCTGAAATATATCAGAAATAAAATATCTTTATGGTTGGTGGTCTTTAATATGTTTCTTGTTGTCTTGTCCAGGTGTCTTTAATAAATCTTTAGTATGTGTTTGTAATATGTTTTTGGTTATCTTTAACATGTTTCATTAGAGCAACATTTAAACTATTATGCTCTAATAACTAGAGTACTAAAAAACAAATATAGAAACAACGTAACATCACGCCTGTAATCCCCAGAGAAGTACGCAGAAGAATGCAGTACACTCCCACGAATCACCCAGTTAAACAAGTATAAAGTACATTATATCCATAATATTAATAACAAGCTGTGCCCGCGAATTCGTTTGCGTGGGTTTAATGCATACTATATCTGTTACGGAACCCTAATACGTTTTCAAAATAAAGTCATCCTAAGTTACACCTTATAACATTAGGTATGTAACAGTAGAAGTACTGTCGAAATCGGTTTAGCCATCTTTGAGATTGTCCGGAACAAACAGACAGACAGACAAAAACTTTAAGAATATCATTTTTGCTATATGTACCGTACATACTTACTTACATTACAATATGACTATCTTGATAGTACCGACGGACACTTCAATTGTAATTACGTGTATAGATAATATGTATAATAACGGAGGGAGTGATACAGATGTATATACATGCATAACATTTAATATATACAAGCACATTAGGTTCCGTGAAGTGGCTAAACGCAACACGACATGCATGCGTGAAAATATTAATGAATTCAATGAAAGCGTAGGATGTAGGTAGGATGATAGTGGGCTAATGGCACTCACTGTCCTCTGCCTACGACAAAACGGATGTGCACGCGTCATATTACATGTCGTTTACTAATGCACTGGTGGTATCTTATTAAAAAAAATAACATCACGCTGTAATAGGCAGGTAGAAGAGTGAAATACGCTATCACATTTCTTAATAGCAGGTATCGTATTAGTCAATATAAGAACGTTTAAAAAATTTTTCAGTTCTATGAAACCGGATATACGAGTGAAATCGGAAGCTCAGCGCTAACATTACCACGTACAAATCACATTTTTAGGTTTTATTTAATAGACAAAATCTTATTTAAGTATCATTCATACGTTTCCACGTACCACTGTTAAATAATAATAATAATATGTTTCAAATTAAATTATGCACCAATATAATATAACGCCATGGTTCTTACACAAATATTTATTATGGGTAGGATAGAACCTCCAACCCCCGGCGCAGGAGTCAGGTTCTCTAAACTGTCTTGCAGTACAGTACACAATTTTTCACTAAATTGTTTCTCATTTAAATTTTACATTGTTTACAATAACATGTTAATGGTGAATCCATATTTGTTGGAAACTATTTGTACTTAAATGTGTGCTTCTTTATTTATTTATTTATACTCTTTATTTGTACACCAGTAAACAAAATAACATATGTGATTATTAATTATGATATTATTAAGAGAATAAAGTTTCTTTCTTTTTTGTTTTTTTTTTTACCCGTTAGACTAACGGGGGGTCAAATGAGGTGGAGGTCTGCGTTTCATGTATGTACCGAGCAAAAACCCACTCTACACTAAACTGGTATTCTTCACGGCGATAACCATATCTGTATTCATTTACAACGATCAACTCCCCCGAGTCGGTGATAGCGGGTTGACAGCGGCGATATAGTACCGCTGTTTGAGAACCGCCGGTGTGGGGGCATATCCGTGGGACCTTGCAATGTACGTACCGTACAGAGGTGAATGCGAATACATTAACTGGAGTACCTGACGACTTTTCTTCTGAGTGAAGGAATTGGTTGCTAAAGCTTATCTGGACATTTGCAACTGACCTTTCAGGACGGGTAGCGTTAGTTAGTACTTAATATAAATTGTTAATAAAGTTATTAGTTATAACGGGATTCATAAATGGGTAATTAATTGAGATGTTGCATTTTTTTTATATGAGACAAGATCGTTGTTTCGTTTAAACAATAGGAACCTTTTAACCAAAGATAATTTAAAAATTCACACAGTAATAAAAGTAATTATTAGTAACACCATCGAAATCAACCTCAACAACATAGAGCCATCGATATAGAAATTAAATTAAACGTAGCATCACGCCTGTAATCCCCGAAGGGGTAGGTACACTCCCACGTTTCATCGGTTACGTTTGAGTCCTATGGAATAGGTGATGAACCTATTGCCACACAAATTAAAATTAAATTAAATGATATTTTATTATCAAACAATCTCCGCCACGACTTCGCTAAGATCGACAGCAGTTTATGAAAAAGGACCATGAGAATAGGTTCGAAAGTAGATACGCGATTTATCCCGAAAACACAATATTATGTGAGTTCAGCCGATACACAATTTTATCATAAAAACACATCCAATTAGAACATTCTAGAATATTTAATTCGCACAGAATGAGCCCACACAATACAGATGTTGCAGTACAATCTCATTTTTTAACACAAAGAAATATCATATAATTAAAGTTGTAATTGATTACGCATAATATTATCTAACAATAATAAAACTGTATATAAATTATTTCTAATTGTAATAAATATACTCGAACAGTAACAACTGCTACATCATTATCATCATCATTATCAGCCTATCTCAGTCCAATGCTGGACATAGACCTCCCCAAAAGGGGGCTTATGCTCGTAATCTCCACGCTGGGCTTGCGGGTTGGAGAAATAAAGCTAAATAATAATTACTGATAAATAGTCATATCCATTAGTGTATGGCGTTCATTCGGCCCGGACCGCTCTTGACCGGTCGGCTCCGTTGGCGCGCTCGGAATATTTTCGAACGCCAATAATATTGACGTACATTTCACTGGTTAACGGTTGCACTGATACGTATCGACGGTAGAACAAAGCGAACGAGATGACATGTCCGATAGCCTCAGAATATAAAAGAAAACAATATGGAACAACAGCCATACACGTAATTATACTCTTAATCTTAAGAAAGTTTTAAAACATAAGACCTTTCGAATCGATTATTCTTCATAAACAGCTAACGGTCAGAATGTATAAGAAACGGTTCTAATTGAAATCTTGCAATTTATTTTATTGAGAGTTGAAATTTTCATTTCGTTCCTTTCAGTATCCATCGAGAGACATAGTCAATGGATACCGAAACGGCATACCGTAATGGAACCGAAGACGACTAATACTGTATGCGAGATTCGTGTACATTATTTTTTTTAACATTCTAAGCTAATTATGGAGAAGCAATCGCATGGATTTCACAGCCGGTATGTGATCAACTAGGTCGATGACGAACTAACTGTAGCCGTAAATTAGTTTACACGGAAAAAAGATCAAACGGACGGCAGGCTTAAAATAGTTTTCGGATTATAATACACTTATTATCGGCGTTATGAAAAAAAAAATCTTTTGTATGCCTAAGATTAATAAAACATTGTTAAAAAATTTTAACTATATATTTACTATGTAAATGAAGGCGCGCTGGGGCGTGGGCGGCTTGTCTGAGTAATTTCGCCGTAGCCTTGGACCATAACCGAAACACAACAGAGCAATTAAAGAGATTAGTTGCACATTTTAAATAAGTAGCATCACGCCTGTAATCCCCGAAGAGTAAACAGAGGAGTGTAATGAACTCTCATGTTTCACCAGTTGCGTTTACGTCCTTCTATGGAATACGTGGTAAGCAGTATTCGATAATAGCATAATAAAGTCGTTATTAGCATAATGTAACAAGCAGCGATAGCATAGTCATTTATATTCATACTCCCACTAGGACATACTAACATAACTAACGACATCCTAATAATTAACAATAACAGTCCTATTCCTACAGGCCTACTCGACCTCAGCTGCATATATGCAGCAACTGATCGTAACTGCCGCGTGAACGATTACTTAGTCAAATAAAATAAAATATATCAGAGCTGTAAAAAAAATATCAACGCTATTTTAAGCAAAGTGAACACAAGACCTACGGCAATAAAAAACAGCGATAACCGATAACGTATGTCGAACATGACCTATGACGACGACGATGTGACCGCATCGGAACAGCTCGTTACAGTCATCCCATCAGATGCACCTTGACTCCACGCCGCCCACCACCCACATGACTGTTATTTATCACTAGCAATAAACTGATTAACAGATGCATTACATAGGTATATACCCACTATGAAAACTGATAGTTACATTTTCAGCGACCATTTTTTTTAACACAATTTATATAAATTGAGTTTATGTATTTTAAGGTGTATTCTTTAAAATATGCAACATAAAAAAATCACATCTGCCTTACGATCCAGCACTCCTTCAGAGCATGTCAACGCATTCCTATTTACTCACCACCTTCCAAGAAGTCTAGCAGGGCTCAAAGTTGACCGCTATATCTCGCTTTGAAAACACTGATATGCGCAAATTACACTTAAGATAGATCGAAATATTAAACACATGAGTAGTCATGTTAAAGATAGTGTTACAATGTAGTAATAAAGTAAATATATTGTAGCCTTAGCGTTTGGGCGTGACCCGCGGATATCGGTCGGATCCGGCTGGCAACGCGCTGCGCGGCGATCCGAGTTCGGTGTTCGGCGCGGTCTCGATTCAATGGTATTTGGAGCAGGTGATTGTCGATTTATACGATATATTGCTATAAAAGAAACATAAACGATTTACGAATAAATACTTAGCATTCACGGTAATAGCACCGATTGTGTTGTATTGGATTCCTCCATTTTGTATGGTGCCCGCTGGTTAAAGAATATGGACTTCCTTGTCGATAGTTCAACAGGGACATGGATCAATGCCGCACAAGTTTTGAGAGTTGAAAGAAATATTTTCTTTCATTGTTTGGTACATTTTGATGTTGGGCCATACGAGGTCATTTGGTACAGCTATTGTGACTAACCTCATTGAAAACAGTGCTATTTGATTTTCTTGGCTACTGATCTGTTCTAACCTCTTAGCAGAGCTTCCTTGATAATATTAGCGCACTAGCGGTTTAAGGATTTAATAACGTATTTCTATATGACCTTATGAAATAAAACAACAATTTTATTTCATGCCACATTTCTTTATGACTCTTTCACTCCATTTGCCGCTTATACTAATATTTTGTTAAAAATCTTGACTGCTTCGTTGGTCGTGTTGGTTGCAAGTACGACTGCCGATCGGGAGGTCCCGGGTTCGATTCCCGGGTCGAACACCACAAAATTTTCTTTTAGATTTTCTAGTAGTGGTTCGGAGTCTGGATATGTGCCCGATGCATGGCAATAGACTCACCACCTATTCCATGG
>DWDT01003586.1:0-12129 GCA_018245595.1 Microceris scylla | reverse complement strand
AGAAATTTTTTCTAAGATGATAGCAAGTGATATTTAAACTTAAAACGCACTTTTTGTAAAGAGGTGCGCGCCGTGGGAATAATGAATACAATTAACAAGAGAATATAATAAAATAATAAATAATAAATTGATTCATTATAATTCCACTGTTAGAATATGGATCTCCTCTCGTATTGAGAGGGTTAAGGCCATATATTAAGAGAATATACAAACGCATAAAATTAGTAATATTTTATTAATTTATTATTATTAACAGTTTTGGTACGGCTCTTCCTTTTAATTCTTATGATTCGAATAATAGAATTGTATAATCAAAAATTGTATATACAAAGGTGCTGGGGGTGGGTGTGATATGGGGATATTAAAATAAAATTTAAGCATCTAGATTTTTTTACTTGAAAACGCAGAGTATCGATGGATACTAATCATTTTACTTGTGGTACCTACATAACCTTCAGATAATCATGAACACATTTTTTATTGTTTCACTCTTGGACTTGAGACTCGTAAGAGTAGGACAAGGCTTTCGCCCTGTTTAAATATTAGGTACTAGCTGTAAGGGTGAACGACATTGTCGTGAAAAAAAAACTGCACACTATATGTCTCTATTAGTTACTGAGAATTTTTTTGTTCATAATGTTGAATGCAGTAAAATTCGCAGTTTATTTTCCGCTTTAATATTATTTATTATTATTATTATTATTGTATCATCACGCTAGTTCCTATACGGGGTCGGCAGAGCTCACCAGTTAACAGAGTACATTTTTTTAACGAAACAAATTACTGACACAAAATTCAATAGCACTACCGAAAGTTTCAACTGGTTTCCGATCAATACCCGTACAGTTACACAGAGTGTGACTGCTGTGAGTCCAACCAGTTTGGAGCACAGATCATGGGATTATCGATCCATCAATCATCGATGTCAATGTCAAATGTCGAGCGTGCGCGGCGCCTCGCTGTCTGTGTTCATGTAAAAGTTCGTTGACACCCGAATGTCACAAAAAAATGTTTGTTTATGTACATTATAAAATTCTCTAAACTCTGCCAAACCGCACTTATCAACCGTGTCCTTAATCCTCTAATTCTGAGAGCAAACCCGTCATCCAACAGTGGATGGGTACAAGGGTTAAGAGGAAGAAAAATGTACATTATATACATAACATGAGCAACTGGAGTGGAGACCGCGACTTGGCAAACGTAGCGTAGGACGCCCTCCAGATAGGTGGAGTGACGTTATACGCAAAGTGGCTGGCAGTGGTTGGATGCGAAGGGCTGAAGATCGAGCTCAGTGGCGTGCCACTGAAGAGGTCTATGTTCAGCAGTGGACGGGAGTAGGCTGATAATGATGAAGATGATACATAAGTCGATAAACATTTGCATTTCGGCTGTTGTGGCTAAAAGAATCTTGTCATCGGCGTAAGTAATTTTGTTTATGACGTGCCATTCAATTTTAAGTATAATTATATAGTCCAGGTCCTCCAGCGCTTCAGGTAATCAACTCAGAGTATTAGACGAAGAGGATGGGTGAGAGAATACAACCCTGTTAAACTTCTCTTTGAATCTCAATCTCGTGAATGCACTCTCATGAATGCACTCTCACACTCTCATATATTTAATCAGTGACCTTAATAATTATAACCCGATACTAATTATGAAGTAACATAGAACCTTTCTACTGCGTTCTTCTATGTGTTGGTCCTTGAACTCGTAAAGGGTCTTTACACCTGAGGTACAACCTGTGTCATTAATTAACATTTTCATTATAGACCGCATTATTTATTACCAATGCGATCGAGTATAACCATTAAATCGTAGATTTATTGTTTAATAATATATTTTTGATTCAGTTGAAATTTGTTAGTCACAGACTCACAGAGCGAGTAAGGGGCATGTCTTATAGTGAATATTAATTTTTTTATACACATACAGCTTAATTAAATCAAATTTGAATTTAAATTGTCTCATTTTAGTAGAACATGTATATTATGTTTTTGTTTCGTAATTAGAGAATAGATAAGTGAAATGTAATTTTTATATAAAGTAGGTAATATAGTGGCGTAGCATAACAAGTGAATAAGGAATTTAACTGTTATTATATAACTTTATCTGCTCTTATGTCACGTTGAACAATACAAAACGTCAAAGAAATATGCACTTTGAAAGCTATTAAAACCATAGAGCAACATTGACGTGAGCGTGCAGGCTTGTATTGGATCTGCCCTGTCATCTTTATACTCCGAGCGAGCTTTCGTTGCCCACTGTGCATAATTTTACTGACTTAAATATTACTTAATTTTAATGACTTGACCGTAACTGGTGAAACGTGGGAGTGTGCACACCTGTGGATACCCCTTCAGGGATTCCAGGTGTGAAATTATTTATTAAAATACAAACGTCCAAATAGATTTGTCAAAAAAAGACGCTTTAAACGTTCAAAGATTACCGAGATCATTTTTAAATATTGAAATGTTTATATATCGCGTAAAAGTATTTATATAACAACTTTGTTTTATACTTTTGAAAAAAAAGTATATAACGTTTGAAAAAAAAGTATAAAACGTTTTTAACAAGTTTTAATCTGAATGAGCCGGGGACTAGACACATATTTCACATTTTTAGTGGCATGTATCTAAATCAAAAACAAATGAGTATAACCCAGGACTCTTCAAATCCAGGGTGAATAGGCTCTTCCAAGGCATGCGTTGCTCCATCTTAGGACGCAGCTGCGCTTACCATCGGCCATCGACGGCCAAATGTTAGCAATATCGTATGATAAAAAAGGTATCTTACAAAGGCAATAACTGACAGGTATTTAAAAGATAAAAAATTAAGAATTGTGTCAGTTAACGCGTGCATAATATAACATAGCGAGCCGACATTTTATAGCCTGGATAGAGAAGTAAATCAGCGGTAATGCTGGAATCGTGATGGGCGGAAGAGCGCGATGCATCAACTGAGAGCAATTCGCTTGACAGGAATAGTGCTCGCTGCTGTCCAATGTGCACGCCACTGGCCTCGATACCGTTGTTCCAAGACTATATGTACATGGCTATGGTTTTTCCAAACAACTATTCGTTATTAAGTTGCATGATTTTTACAGTACACCATTCTCTTTATTGTATACCACATAAAAGAAAATGCAAAGTACATATAAAATAAAATAATAATAATTTTCGATCCTTTTTTATCATTCCACTGTAGGGATATTGATATCCTACAGCAGTAACATAATTCGGTAAGAACATATTATGGCAGTTTTATCGCTAAAAGAGCAATCTCTTCCAGATAACCATTCTAGAAGGACCTTATTTAAAGAATAAATGTGGGAATATATGGGTTCAAGGGGGTTTGGCCGAGGCGTATTGGAGACTGTTGTCAGTTTACTTCTTGTGTGGTGTACGCTGTAATAGTTATGTGATTTGGAATTATAAAGTCATTGAAGCTATAAAATTATACGTGTGTCACGTTATAAGTTTATTGCTTAATAGTCAAGAAGTTGCGAGTTAGCATATTTTTTAAAATGAAACTCGGGAGCATCTGTGATTCTTTTTCGGACGGGCATTAACGTATAGGGATGGATATGTTTATTTTTTTATTTCTAATCTCTGATAGTACCTACCTAATTGCTGCATTTAGATTTTATATTACAGGCATATTTTAATTGTTAATACAAAACTAATAATTTAAAGTAATTTATTGGTTTCAAAAATCAAAATATTATTATTATACGTACTCCAAGGTAATTTATATTCGGTAAAAAGTTATTTGTAAGTAGTCGAACTGAATGAATCAATAAACCAAGTGCGTATCGTGATTTTATGTTAAATTAATTTACTAAAGTATTGAATATTCTACTTCTAACATCAGTTTTCGTAACAGTGACCTCTGATAAGATTTGAGTACTACAATATCAAGTGCTGTGCCTTCACTGACCCCACGAAAGTAGGCCAGCTGCTGGTAGTGGAGATTACGAGAGTGTTTTTTTTTAATTTCGTTCATTCATATTATTATGAAAAAAATGACGATTATTTCAGCGTGTTTCCTGAGCATTTTTAATTGAAATTAATTAAACGAGACGAATATAGCTTTTTGGTTTACAATGCAGCACTTAATTTCTAAGTTCCCGGGTTCTAGTCCTGGTGCGCGTCTCTTTAGAACATGTGTGTTTTTAAGATTAAAATATATCACTTGCTATGACGGTGATAGAAATTATGGACAAGAGCGAGGAAACCTAATTAGCTCAGGATTTTCGAAATTAGTGAATTTCGGGTCGTCATCATCATTATTAACCCTTTTATTATTTTACTATTGGCTAACGTGTCTCTCAGAACGTGGAAGGATTAATGCCACGCTGGCCAAGTTCAGATTGGTATATTTAATACGTCTTAGAGAATATTATGGAGAAATGTAGAAGAATTACAGCTTTTTCAGATAATTTGTAATATTCAGACAATCGATAAATAAATAAATAAAATTAAAAAAATCCATTCCATATGAATACGATAAATGCAAAGATTATCGCCGTTTCAATCAAATTACAATATAATTACTTTTATTATATAAAGAATACTCTTCGGGGATCACAGGCGTAAAGTTGCGTTTATTATATTAAGAATTATTAAGTATTAACGTGTTATTATTAATAGTATTAACCAAAATGGGTAAAGTTAAACAGAACTGTTACAAGTTTATAATATAAAAGAGGAAATTTTGTTTTTGTAAGCGATGCGTGTGCGCGGTATTGGGGTAGGACCACATGCGGTGGCTGTGGACAGATAAATGAATTACCGCGCCGGCTCCAAGGTAGTATACACCGAATTATTATTTCAAACTGACTCGCTTTCGATATGATAAATGCACTACACCACGAACCACTTTTATTACATCTGGACACGTTTTTTTGACAAAAAATAACGTAACTTCACGCCTGTATTCTCCGAAGAGGTAGGCAGAGGAATGCAGAACACTCCCACGTTTCACCGGTTACGTTCCACTTATGTTCCGTTTATGTTACACTATGGAATAGGTAGTGTTCCTATTGTCACGCATCGGGCACATATCCAGACTCCAAACTACTACTAGAAAATCTAAATTAGAAAATTTTGTAGTGTTTGACCCGGGAATCGAACCTGGGACCTCCCGATGGGCAATCGCACTTGCAACCAGCACGACCAACGAGGTAGTCAACAAAAATAGTTAAATTTAAATTAATAAATAGCTTGGGATATTTCCACATGCTACTAATAATACTTTGCGATCAAATGGCCATAATAATGCACGTCATTTGCGTAAATACTATATTTATTTCAATATTTTCTTTAATTATTTACTAAAAATACTATTAACAAGATTTTCTTCGATATAATATGTTTTAATAAGTCTCATAATCATCAGCCAGTCTTCAGACCCCTGTTGGACGCAAGCATTTTCCAAGGCGCGGCACTTGGTCGTCGGTCTCTTCTCATTCAGAGGACATTGATTTACACCTAATAATTTAAGTATTCCGGGTTAGTAATTATAGTTACGTCTTAAACATGAATTAGTCATACACATTAAAATAATGTTTCAACTTTTAGGGATTTCACGGTCACATCACAAGTCAAAACAATATTGCATTACAGAAGTGTAATGTACAGTGAAACTGATTTTAAAGTCATGATCTTTGAATGTTGTAGGTGGAATATAAGACGTGTGACGCGACCGTCAGTTGTTGTTGTAGCTGGAATATAAGACGTGTGACGCGACCGTCAGTTGTTTATCTAACGTCAGGAGATGTGCTTCGTGAGAAGCGAAAGTTCGTTAGCCAGCACTTATTGCTCTCCGAATATTTCGAATGTTCCTTGTTTATTTGTACAGGGCTCGCGCGTTGGGATCGCCTCTCACTGGACGGGATGATTCCAGCTTTATACCGTATAATTCTTAAAAAGAAACGCATTCGTCATCTATTGTTTGGAGTAAAACGTTTGATAACCGTGAGCATTAGAAACGGAATGTCAGATATGAAAATATATTCGTTTTTAAATTAGGAATTGAATGTGTTATAGAATTGAACGGAACGTATTCATCATTATAATAAATTCCTATCAGTATGTAACACTTTATTGCAATGTTGAGTTATTCAGGAGGTGCAATATAATCGTATTTAATTTCGATATTACACACCTAAATTGACTTCAAATTATTTACATTTGAACATCGGATTGTCCTAAATATTATTATTATTATATCAACAAGCCAGGTTTGTATGGGGTAGAGCAACGAGTGCCATTTATTTCCCTTTTACCTCCCCTTCCCCTTTTATTTAATCCTTATAGGCAAAGGTGCTTCTTGTACATTCATCCCACATTTACTTTTGTTTATAATTTTTTTTTAATATTTTTATGTTTCAATGTTATTAAGGTTCTCATGTCAACAATTATACCTGTATAAATCTTTGCTCTGTACTTCTGCTTGACCACAGATTATTTATCTGACATTGACAGTATAACGTAAACAATTAATGTTTTATTTCATTTACAACAAGGTCTTTGCAATACATATATATAAAGTGTAACAAATGTATGTATATTATATATAAGTTTCGTACTCTTCTATGAATACGATATTCTTAAAACTGGGTACGAAGATTTCTCTTCACGTTTTAATATTATTATGTATAAGAATAATGGACAATGTCCTTGTGTTGTAGCGACTAAGAATTTCGTCTGGGCGTCAGTGAGTCAGTGGGTCATTCATGTTCCTGGTTACACATCCTATTATCCCATTAATTTTCGGATACGGATATAAATGAGATCCGTAGAGTCGTTTTTAATAACATTTCATTAATACTAACGTTATTACATATGCAAAGTAATAAAATTGTGAGCGTCAAATATTATGTAGCTAATTTTCATCATTGCCATTAGCCTGTTTCCATCCACTGCTGGACATACACATTTCTAATAGCACGCTGTTGAGCTAGATTATCAACTCCTCGCATCTAATCACTGCCAGCCACTGCACAATCGTCACTCTACGTAGCTGGAGGGCGTTCTGGTATTAAAGAAACTGTCGAAATTTCGCAGTCTTCACAAGTTGTCACAAAAACGCCTGAACAAGACTCAACTGATATTTTAATCTTAAAGTCACACATTTTGCTATTCAGTCCCTCACCCCGGGCACCTGTTTGTTTATTTCAAAATTACGTTGAAGTAAATTATGTTTTTTTATCAGTTCCACATTTTTTATAGACACTACCTACAGGTAAGACGTATTTAACTGGCTGTTAAATATTTGGCTAAAGGCTAAACTGTACCTATCCCGTATCCGAACCCGTTTAATCTGCTCTGGAGTAGTTTGATTCAATTTGTAGACGTTCCTTAGTTTCGGTGAATAATCTGAGTGCAGACATTTCGCATTGAAATCTCTGTAGTATAACGCAAGCACTACTTTCGAGATCTTTCTTTCTTCCTTCGAGAAAATTCTTCGATTTATAGTCAACTACACGTGTGTATCCAAGTAGATCTTTATGTGTATCTCGGTAACAATTTCATAATATGTAATATGCACGCTACTTACAACGGTCGATAGTAAGGAAGGCGAGCTGTGGGCGGCGTGAGTCACCGCCGCTGGCCAGTGAGGGTACCTACTGCTCTATATACGGACATATCCATAAATCATTTTTATTATAAATATAATATGTTCTATCCATCTCCAAGATCATTGTTTTGATGGAGCGGTAGGTAATAAAATCATTGGTGTCCGCTTCAATTACCAAAGCGTTAAAATTTATTGGATAATTGCAACTAGAGATATAATACTTGTTTTTGCACTGCAATTAATACGTTTATTTATTGTATTACAAGTTCAGATTGAGCAAAAGGTGTTATAAATCGCGAAGTTCGCCACCCAGTAGTACTTTAATTTAGTTTTATTCGATTCTGTCAATAATTCCAGCATTATTACAATCCCATACCTATAAAAATTGATCTCTACATAAAAAATAGCACTGGCATATGTTTTCAATGTAATGGATTAATCCATATTGTAATTTCGCATGGATTCAACAATTAACTGAACCAGCTTCTTCAAAAACAATGTATTGTAGAATGATCTCTGACGTCACACTGACATACGTGACGTCACATACTAGTGAAACTACCGGGTTGATATATACTTTTTGTGTGAACAATGCAAGATAGAAATCAATGCAACAATAGCAGGAGCGGCTGCGGCGAGCGGTTCAAGCAATCTGTGCCGAAATGATAACGCCGGCCGACGACCCGCCGCTGCGCCGCTTAAATAATCACAGCCACTATATTTAGTAAAAAATAGAGATTGACACGCTATTTGTGGAAGGAGCTTTTGTTTGTAAACTGTACTTGGAAGTATAGTAAATATTGGAATTTAGACAGTCGACAGATAATAAGAATGAAGGATTCAGTTATTGTATAAAATGTAGAGTTCAATTGTTATAAATCACTTTCCACGTCATCTACTCTACATTGATGTTTATTTGGTATCTGTAATGTAAAGGCTTACGCGGGTTTTTTTTCCATACTTGTTTCAAAGGTTTAACACTAATTAGTATTAAGGAGTTGAATGATGTGTTGAGAAAATTTTAAACCGGTCTACTAAAGACTGTAAAGTATTGTGATAATTAAAGTTTAAAGATGTATCGCGCAAGAGTGATGGGTTGAAGGTAGTGTATTCGTGTGCAGGGTGATGGTGCCGCGATGCTGCGGCTGGTGACGCTGGCGCTGCTGCTGTGCGCGGCAGTAGCGGACCCGCGGCTGCAGAACGGCACGCGCGCGCGCCACTGGCAGCGCGGCGTGCGCACGCTCGGAGACCGCGCACCCACACAGTTCGTTGGGTGAGTAACACTTTGTTTAGTGTCCTATATCGATTTATTTTCCTTATTAATTACGTAGATCTGTTGAACAGGTAGGTAAGTAGAGCCAACGCCATAGTGGATCTTCCGTAGAATTCTGGAAGAAACTTTTCACAAGCGTGTTACAGTTATATTACATTATCAAATAATTTATGTTGTCAGGTTTTGAAATGTTTTTAAAGAGTTTGTTCTGCAATAAAGACACGCGAATATCAACTAAATATCTGCCCTTCGCTCCAGTGGAAGGGTTAAGACATATACACTCGTATGTATATAATTGTAAGGTGTGTAAAACATGAACAAAATTTTAGGTAGCATCGTTTTAGAGAATGCCCTAATTTTTAAAGGATTTCCATGAACTGTTTTATTCTCGCAACAATACCGTGAACAGACCTTCTGTGAAAATATTCTAAGGCTTCTATAGCGTTATTCTAACTAATCTATAAGTAGTCAGTGTGCGCCAGTCTAGTCTCCACTCGGAGGTTGTTTGATGACTATAATTATGTTGCCAACTGCGTTATCCTTGTAACAGAAGATCTTAAAGCGTCAATATTACGATGCTTAAGAGTACTTACGTTGCATTACATACATTTAATAAGCACTTATTATGCTTTATTCTTTATTTCTTTATGCAACGTTATTATGAAAATATTAAATTTTCTATTTATCGTTTCACATTCATCACATTACAAATTCAAAATGGAAATTCAAGTTCCTTATATGGATATCTGCGTTTAATGAATGAAGAAATTTTATTGACATATTTTATTGTTTTCATAGACTTTATACAACTCAATGATTTTGAGGATCAGACGAAAAGGCGTAAGAAAAATTCTCATCACTGTTTTAAATAATATAACAGATAAAATCTTTATTCTGTAGTGTGCGCGTGTAAAAGTCGTTCTCCCAAAACTCATTGTCTTTTTTTGTTTTCTATATTTTTCCACTTTTCATGTTCTCTACCTCAGATTATCACATTATTTCTCTACATTTATCTTTTGATTTTAAAATCTTTCTGTTCTTAGAATAAAATTTATTGTAATTTATTCCAGCTTTTATCTTGTAGCTTTTCAATGTAACTACATACATAACAGGTTTTAACACCGGAGCATTAGGCAAAGGAAGTATTCGATCATTTATAGGTGGATCTCGTAACATTTTTCTTTGCGGCTGGACCTCATTGGAGTACAGCATCTAATATACCTTACCTACTCATATCTGTGATATTAATCGAATCGTTAAACCGAGCGTACAGTTTACATAGCGCTAAAAGGCTAAAAACAGCGTACCGAGACGCTAAAACACGCATCTGACGAGACCAAATGACGAATATCAAACGACAAAGGGAGGTGTCGGAATGTGGATGAGCATCAAAGAGGGAAAAATGCGTGCGTGCGGGCTGCGGCCAGCTCTAATCGCGAGTGCATCGCTCGCGACGCGCGATGCATATTCACATGCGCTCATATTTACATGCCCGGCGCAATTGATGTACAAATTGTGCTCAGGTGGCCCTTACGGGGAATCGTAAGAATAGCTCGTGGACGCCGCTGAGGTAAATTGAACGTGTAATGTACAAAGGAGACAGTAATAGATCGGTAATGTGCAGATGATTCTGGCGAGAGCAGTCGGAAGAGGCAGTCCACTTCAATTATTTACTTATACTGCCGCATTCAATGATGGCGTTGGTCAGGTTAGCGCATGATTTATAAGCTCGGGAAGTAAAGGAGTTAACAGATAGAAAATATCAAAAAAGGCTTTGATGTGTATTTCCCTTCGTCACTTCATTATTTCTTTATTCGGTTATTTTCTCTTCTAGCTATGTAAATGACATTAAGTTTTAACGGCCTTCACTGACTTGTTGGTTTGCTTCACGATTGACATATTCAGTAATTTTATGCTGGTATTATAGAATCGGGGCGACGCGGACGTCAAAAAGGTTAAGTATTATAAAACTTGAGAAGTGAAATGGCAGTTTTTAAAAGATACGAGCACGCTTTACGAGTAGGTAATTATAAAGCTACAGTACCTATTTCTATGTAAGTATTTATAAGCATCAGTGGTTTATTGTTATGATATGATTTTACCGCTTTTAAAATATTTATATTGTACATTATGATGAAATAAACACTTTGAATTCGAATTTATTAGTTGGTGATGGTCCGCTGTCATAAATCTTATCATCTGGAATATAAAAGTAATTTTTTTTTTCAACCCATTACAATTCCACTGCTGGAATACGGGTCTCCTCTCATATTGAGAGGGTTAAGGCCAGTCTGCCACGCTGGCCGAGTGCGGGTTGGTAGACATTTATTTCTTACAGCTGTTATAAAAGGGTAGGTATATTCGTGATGAGCAAATCTTCTTTATAGCTGTGAGTGTGAGCCGTCATTATTATTATTATTAACTGTGATCACATTTCATTAGTTAGCATTTTGACGTCTGTTTGCGCTATTAGCGTTGGCTGTACACTCTCGTATAGATATCAGGTAACATGAGGCACATTAGTTTAATGTTTCATGTCGGTGCCAATTTAATGTCAAGAAAATTAGATGTAATCTGAAAGCTCCCATCGAAACCAGATTTTTAGACGAAACCCAAACCGTAACCGAATATTCGGTTCCGTTTCTAGTTTCGGCCTAAAACAAACCCAGAACCGAAAATTATGTACAACTTTAACTAAAACTTAGTCAAATTCCTATTTTGCTCTGAAATCTTTTTATTGTTCTAAATACGTAACAGATTGTTCGAAAGACTTCACTTTATTACAGAGAAATATCTGCATTATAATTTATAAATGACTAAATTCGGTATAATTATTTAAAAACGAAAAACATTTATGTCCTAATGTCTGGCGAATACTAGCTTTGGTTAAGTCAATAATTCGATCGTATTTTCTAGAAATTCAAAATGTTTTTATGCGAATCAATAAATCAACTTTTATGAGAATCAGTACTTGTGGTGTCATTCTTGTGTTTACGATTACAATTTCAAATAAAGATACTGCCAATACAGGTAATATCATAGAATATAAACCTATATACATACAAATACATATATTCGAAGTATAAATCAAGGGAAACTTCGAACCGTAGTAATATTGGTAACATTAACTTTAATGTCATATATTTCAGTACAATATGATTTTAATGACCAATAAATTGACCTTATTATAAAACTAGTTGTGCTCGCGACTTCGTCCGCGTGGAATTTTTTATTTAGAAATCAATTAAGAAAGCATAAAAGTGTTTTTAATACAA
>DWDT01003585.1:0-12131 GCA_018245595.1 Microceris scylla | reverse complement strand
TCACGCAACGCTAGGATTCTATGACAAACTTTACAATATCTTCTATATTATTTGTTTTAATAATTTTATCAGCAAATTTTTTAAGTCTCTGTCGCTGCTCATCTTGCGTTTCTTACACAATTTAGACATTGGACATTAATGACAGATTCAATGTAATGAGAGTGGGATTACACCCAATAGCTGGTCCCGATTTTTAATTAATGTTATAATATAATTTGCGGTTTTTTATTTTTCTGAAACCACATGAAATCAGATTCTAAAATGAACACATATAAAAACTGCTCCAGCGAAGTGGAGAGATCTTGTGTGTAAGATGCAAACTTAACGTCGTAAAACACGGAAATAGTAGGCGTACCTTCTAATTTTGAGTGCTCAACATCACTCCCTGGCTTCTCTACGTCAGCTTCCAGGCTGGCAATCCTCTCAATAGCCATGGATACATTCAAACCAAAAGACAATATGATTATAGCGCATTATCCCTTAAGTCACCGCGTGTTGCCCAGTACATTTTCAGAACAGTAAATTGACGGGAATAAAACAACGAATACTTTGAGAACGAAACAGAAGACCTTAATTCCCAAAAACTGGCCACATTGTACTTCAGCAATAGTTCCTCGTGGTACATTTGTTGTCGTAATAAAAACAGAATCCATTATGTTAAGTACGTATATGTACGTATGTAAGAAGATTTTACCTTAAGCACATGAATGATTTGTTTGAGACTACATAATATCAAAACGATGAAATTAAAGATAACCAATGGGTGGGCAATCTACAAAAGTACAGAAATGACGGAATCCAGTAAAAAAAATTTAAAAGCGTCAAGGTATGGTAGACTTGTCGTCACAAAACTCGTTAATTATCCAAAGACGCGCATTGCCCCCGAGGGATTAAAGAGGCGCGTGCCCTGAATACCAAGTAGGTAACCCGTTGCCAGCGTAGATGTGTCACGAGCGCGCAGTCTATAAAACTGCACAGTCTATAAAACTGCACATTTCATGAAATCTATTTGATTTTGATATATACATACATATATGTATTTGTATTGGCTGATACGTAAACATCGCTGTCGATTTATCGAACGTGTGCGGATTCCTCAAACATGGTCCAGAAGAAAGCAAAACCATCACGAAATATTGTGTATAATTGATAAAGCAATTTTTAACTTTCAGCAATGATCTTGTTGTTGAGCGCGCAACTAATTTATGTATTTCGCATAAAAATCAACTTTCGATCAGTTATCTAACAGCTAATGAGGATAGATTAGTTTTGCTTTCCAAATCCGTACCGTCGCCCGCTGGACGGCATCACGGCGTTCAATAATTGGTATTAATTATGAATTTACAACGTCATTACATAATTTTAGTGTCTCCTTCGAATAAAACGAAAGTAATTGTAACAAATATAGCATCCGTAGAGATTCGAACAGTATTTCGTTACGATGTTTCAGCGAGCGATAATTGTTTAATCTTTTGTTTATCTATTGACTATTTGAATGGAGGGTAATAGACTTGGTAATAAAGCTTTGAATAACACTTTTTTAACGCATAATTAAAAAGAAACCATTACATAAAAACAGTAATAATTCATATCAGACGATTGCAAAGTTACGACCAGTGCCGACATTAAAGCATAAATATGCAAATAAGTAGATGTGACTTCAACAACTAAACTAGAACGTTATCAGGGACCTTCGCGCCACAGCAACCTTCGACTGACAACGTGAGTCACTTGGTGAAAATACAATGGGAAAACGGTTAAATTATATTTACGAATATATCTTTTGTTATTTTTTGTTCACTGTAAAACTATTCTCGGATGTTGTGATGATTCACAGCGGGTGAACACTGATTGCACTGCATTGTTCTGCCACGTACCTCGTCTGGTAATACGTATAGGTAAGGGAACGTCACCACATTCTATGGATCCAAATCTATAAGTCACGTAACTCTGTCCTACGTCCCTTGCACTAGCTCGGTATTTCTCTTATATCCAAGTATTTAACTAAGCATTAACATTTGCAATTTAATATATAAAGAACAAACCTTTTTAAAACAAAATATAAGTACACTCGTACACATATATAAGGAATTGGCTAAAAATAGTTTGAATTGTTGTACATAAATTTTTTTTATCTTATAGCATGTTTCCAAATTTCTGTGCACCCTACAATTGTGTTATACATATTATGTTAATAAGAAATGTATTCGGCTAAAAGTAATCATAATCAGTCGCGGTTACTTCATGTCAACGCTAGTATAAAGTTCAGTTGGAGAAACTAAAACAACGTGCAATACCACCAGTTCTTGAACACCGAAGTTTATAGCTACCTTGTCGCCTCAAGGATATGGCTTTTTTATGGTAGGCTACCGTTTGACCGCACTCTTGACATCAGTCAAGGCTTAGGTCGCATCTCCGCTTTCCATCAGGAAAGCGGAGATGCGACCTAAGATAGAGTAGGTATGCCTAGGAAGAGTCATCCATTTTATTCCACTTATTTTGAAGAGGTCTAGGCCCTATGTGTTTGAAAACACAGACGCCGGCAGGCTGTTCCACTTCTTGGACGACTGGATAAGAAAGATGGAACTCAACCCTAATTATTTAAGTTATGCAAGTTATTAGAAATAATAACTAATCTACAAGAAAAAGGTATTTTCTAACTGTTGATGGAAAAGAGCACATAATTATATTGTAATAGATATACTAAACATCGATCACAAAATATGACTTTAAAAACTTGTCGTGTTTACCAAAAACACACAATATTATCAATGTAAAAACCAACGACTACTTATATCTGATAAATTTAACAAGGTTCAAGATATATGCATAATAGATTAACATTCCATTCGACAATATTATGACTGCAACGGTGATAATATGTTATCGGCGCAAGAATCTAAGGGTTCTTTTAGACTAGCGCATTTTTGACGCGCTTTACGCTCATTTGGGCTATGAGTTTTAAGTAAAAAAATAAACAATTGTTAATAAGGTATAATATAAAATAAAGATAATTGTATAATAAATACAAAAACAAGTAAGGGGATGTTTTGTAAATGCTATCACTGATTTATAAAAGTTATCATTGATTTATATAAACAATATTTTAAAAAACGAACAGACGTGTTTGAGGGCTACATAACCGTGACTACGAACACGAAAACAGTTGAATATACTACCTAAACACGATTAAAATATTATCGTGTTATATTGGAAGCCGAGTTATCTGCACTTGTGATCCGTGTCTAGCTGCAACATTATATGTATTTTGTATTTGTTACATATGTAATATTCGTATAAACGTTGTATTCTATAATTGCTAATAATTAAACTTGCTAATAATTAAAATAATTAAAAACGTTTATTAACAGACATCGTGACAGGCAGGTGGTTAAAGAAACCAATCCCAAGAATTATTACAACTCATTTGAAGATGGGTAATTATCCGATCGCGTGTCGGTGCAGCGCGTCACCTGACGAACGAACTAACGAACGATGACAAAAACTGTGATTGATCGGTGGACGATGGACATGTACTATTGTACTGTGATACATTGGGTTGATAAACGTGGCATCCGCTCGCAAGTGCACCCTAGGTGGCGCTGCCGTCACATATCACATAACAGGGCGCGAACACAAAAAAAAGAATGCAGTACTCACATAGTTTAACGCTGAGGAACACAAGTAAGAAAAGTGAACACTCACAGAACACCAACTGTTAATAACGTTAAAGTGAATTATAATCAAAATGTTTTCAATTTCTACTCAACATCGTTGTTTTTTTTTCACATGGAACATAAATACTTACGCCTATTGCAATTATACAAGAGACTAACAATAGAATGTAACTTGTTTGACACCATTTCTTGAATACTTCAGTGAGTGAGGACGACAATTATAATAACTTTAGACCTATCAATCAACTAGAAAAGTATTCTTGTTTTTAATTTAAGCTACATTTTTATGACTTATTCATACAAACAAAAGTAGTTTCTCGCCTACCAAGTGCTAGCGAAACAAGCTAATAAAAGAGAAATGATTTTCCACACGAGCCAGTGAGAAATAGAAACTGAAAGACAATGCACTCTCGTGTGAACAAACTGAATAACGGAGTGCACAGCCACTCTACATCTTGCTTGGACTACCTTTGTACATCTGCAATATCATATAAATGTATATAGCATATGTAAAACATTTCACATAATGTTGACAAACTTTCATACAAAGTATTAGGTAAAGTTGATATTGACCCTTTTCTTATTAAGTGCTAATAACATTGTGACAGAAAAATAAGCTAACAATTAATAAACGTGTAGAGGATACTGTTCTTTAAAGGATGCAATTAAATTGAGAACCTCAGTTAATTTACATATATATAAGGTACATATTTATTATTACTACTGTTATAAACATATAGTAATTAGTGGCACCTATCACTTCAAAATTTTAATTTCATTACAGGAAAATGAGAAAATCATAAAGAATAACAATTTTTAAATAATATGTGAATGTCTACGCTATTTACATTGTAAAGAAAAATACTAGTTCCGAAGATCTTCTATTGTTGCTGAGGTTACATATTTTATCAGGCTATTATACTAATTATAGGCTGCCTTTTAGATAGAGTGGTCTCAAGCGCAACTGCCAATGGATGGTCCTGGGTTCAAATCCCGGGTCAGGTACTATTTGATTTTTCTAATTTAGAAATTTTAGTATTGACTCACTAAGGGAAGTAAATGTAACTAGTGAAATGTGGGAATGTACTACACTCAGAGGAGTGTAGGCAGAGGCCTACCCCTTCTGGGATTACAGATGTGATGTTACATCTTTGTAATATAAAGGTGTCAAAATCAATATCAGCTAGATATAATGTGTACAATAAAATGTAAATAAATTCCTATACCTTTTGAGGGTCCAATGAAAAAAAAGGATGTAAGCCAACCAGCTTAATTTGAACAAGACTTTAATTCTGAAGTCGATTGGGAATTAGGGGAAAAAATAATAAAAGTAAATAAGTTCAGTGAATTTTTTTCAACAACATGGATAAATGGTATTCTACAACTATGTATTCAAGTTTTTCACATAGTCTGGTGAATACAAAGAAAGTATTATTAAACATCTTAATATATAACCAAATTTACTAACTCTGACAAAACACTAAGAAAAGATTATAGTGCAATAAAATTTAGTGCAAAACAATGTTGTTCATGAACATAGAGTACTAAACTAGAATATGTCTTTGAATAGATGAAATTATATTTACTTTTATTGAAATTTCTTACTTTAATAGTATGTTCTCACTAATATGAATATTGATTATTAAATGTACTTTTAAAATACATATTTTCAAGACATCACTTAGAGGGGCCTTTCACATAAACCATGTTATGTCATATACCATCTGCTAAACATTCATCCACAATGTCAGACAAAGTACATAATATAATATTAGTCATACTTTGACTAATATGAAAAGTAGATATTTGACTAAAATAAGTTATCACAATAATTTTGTCATTTTACTCTTCATTTTTATTGACATATGACTCATTTAATATTGCTATGTAAGGTTACATTTGGATTCCACAGGTTTTCTATCATTATATATGCTAATTAATAATTAATACTATAAATAAAAATCTAAACAGCACAGATCTTACCTTTTGTTCTTCTAGAAATTTAGTAGAGAGCTGGTAAGCTATTGCCGAGAACATAACTAGGCGTTCGACATAGGCTCCTGGAAACAGGAGTCGCGCGACCACCCAGTCAGTCCCATAATATACTGACAGAGACTAATCCAACTGATCTTCCCACTGGTCGTAAAATTGTAAAAAGGTTGAGTCTTAACTGTGTTCCGACCACTATAATTTACAGGTAGTATGTATTCACCACAAATCGAGAAGGAAACTGGCGAAAAATCAATTGGCGATGTGACTCACAGTGAAGTCGTCGCTCTAACCGATTCATACATTAGATAGACCAACTAACTGTACACACAAAAAGGGAACCCGCTTTTACAAAAGAACCATGGATATTGCACTAACACGTGAGAGCATAAAGACAATGCACGAGAAACTGTGGGAAAACGAGAGGCGTTGCCACTGTAGTAAACAATCACGTCACTCGGACTAAATACGGTACACCAATTACGGGCCGCGCTCGGACCAGCCGTATTTCAGAACTTACCGGTGCGGCAATTCGTCTTCGGCGCTAATTCACACGGTTTTAAAATTCTACAGTACAAATTGATTTCACTTATTTCGTCACTAACTGGTCATTCACTCCACGGCAAATGTCGCATATCTGTCAAAATTGACGATTTGTACTACTAAAATGCCCGACCCATAAAGAGTAGCGCCACCCATCGGAATTACAGTAGAAGAATTTTTTTTTAACTGCTTGAATAATTTAACAAACTTTACTTTGTTAATATTCGTGATTTAGATATAACAGCTATAGTGACCAAAGTAATAATAGATATTAACAAAACTTTGACAACATTTGAAACAAATTTTTTCTACTGTATTACACTATATCAAATAAAATGTATTCATACAGTTTTTGTTGTAATAAAGTGTAATAAATAAAATTTCGTTTTATTGCATTTGCAAATTAAAAAGCATTCATTGTATTGTAATTGCAACGACAATGTCAAATAACATTTTTACTCAAAATTTACCTCTCCCACTTATAATATAAATTTGGTTCAAAGTCAATGATTTGACAAAATTACACATGGAAACTATTAATGATAACTTTTCGGAATAAATCCTTTTTTATTTAATTACAATATTCTAAACATTAGTAATGTAATACGTCAACTTAAAGGTAAATGACTTGGTTCGTCGGCAACACTATTACAAACGTACTTCTGACCCAATGTCAAATGTCTAACTGTCAAAACAATACTCAATACTGTGACTCGGTTTGATATCAATGGTTCATATAAATAAATTTATAAAAGCAAGTCGTTTACAAGTTTATGATTTTATGTGAAGTATAGGCTAAACCTCGATGGAAGTTATGTCAGGAGCTAAAATAGATGTGCTGTGGTCGCCTGTACATAACGATAAGTTTATAATATGGGGGCCAGATATAACCTTATACGAGGTAGCTCTACTGAAAGATATCGAGAAGAAAACGACATGTACGTATTAAAGTTTGTCAATTTATTTTTAAGTGTTTTGCACAATGAATAACCAAAACGTTCGCCCTTGGCTAATTTCTTACTATTTATTGGCTTGTTTACAATGTGAACTAATTTATTATATATCCATTGTTCTAATGATAATGATGTTTACTACCAGAATGTTATCGTCAAACAGTGTAGTTAAAGAAACTCTACTAACCGCCTACATGGTAATGATTATTTTAATGTTTTCACAGTTACTCAAATTTCGTCTACCAAAGGAGCTACAGTACTAGCATCTCAAAGTGCCAGTGGTGTGCGATGTGTAGACATCAGCGCGATAGCCGACCAGCCTGACCTGTTGCTGTCACTAGGCCATGCTAGTGGCAGAGTTACCCTCAATAGTCTAAAGCAGACATATGATCCCTTGGGTCTAGTTGGAAGGGAGTTTGGTAAGTAAGACAATGGTATCTTTCATGGTAAAGATTGTGGAAACTTTGTGAATCTTAGTTATATTATAAGATAGCTTTATACCCATTAGATTAGTAGTTAATATCAATGTGAAAACATATTTTTATGGATGATGATGTAGTCCTGTTATCCCTCCTAAGGGTTATAATAAGGCTTGTATGATCTATTTGGCTTGATCATGAGCAGTAGTCTAGTTCTTCCTAAAGGAACCCCACTGAAGCAGTCTCACTCCCTTTCAACTGATCGCCTCCAGGTCTTTGCTGTTTATAATTTAAAGCCTTGTTTTTAAATATAGTTATCAGGGAAATATAAATAAATAATATCGAAATCCAAATCCTATCACGAATCTCCTCATCAATAAGGTTTTGCTCAGTCAGCTCCCATTGTCTCTTGTTAGACATTGTTTTTGGCCCTTTTAGATACTTTTAGATACTCTGTATGTATCACAAACATTTATTTATGAATACCTGGAGCAGTGATGGCGAACCTTTAGACCTTTGTGTCAAAATTTTGAAAAATCTAAACATAATTTTCATGGTGTGTTAAACATCACAAAAGTAAAGACTAAAGATATTGAAATATTTTCTAATTTTTGTAAGTTATTTGTTTAATGGTATTTAAGTTTATGGTTAAGTTTATGAAACCAATGATTCACAATTAAAATTTATCAAATTTCATTGATACTTACCATGAAAAATCAAGTAATACATATGTGAGTAACTCTGACTGTAATGAGAGAGAAATATATGAATTATGAAATTCTTTACCTTTGAAGAAATGTGTAACCAAAAGTGAGCTTGTGTGTCAGCACTGACATGCATGTCATAGGTTCGCCATCAATGACCTCCAGTCTATTGGTAATGTTGTGATGAGCTATGTCCTGCACTAATAAAGAACTGATTTCACATTGGATTATACAATATAAAATTACAGTCCAGTTTAACTAAAACTTTAAAAGAGAATGATCAAATTATTGAACACAATATATTTTACTGTACTGGCCATGCACATTTCTGCATTACTTGTCACTGCCAGTGAAAAATGACCTCTGCTCAGAGCTGCAGGAGAAAATATACAGTGTATGTTCAAAATAATTATCATTTTTAATAGCTATTACAATTTCAACATAATTATTTAAACCAACTAACTCTTTTGTATATTACTTGTAACAGTACCAAAGTATCCTCGGCCATGCAATTCAGTGGCATGGAACCGCACAGAGACCAACCTCCTGCTGACTGGAATGGACAAACACCGAAGTGACTACTGCATACAGCTTTGGGATGTGCACACATCTAGCGATGAAGTGACTGGTAAGCCATTATGTAAGAAATTAGTTGGTTAACTTATTTAGGTTTAAATGAGAAATAGTTATTATTCTATGATGTCAATATACGGGCACATATCCAGACTTCAAACCACTACTAAAAAATTTTTTGCGGTGTTCGATCCGGGAATCGAACCCGGGACGTCCCGATCGCCTTACGTTCTAATATCTTTAACAAAGATCCTTTTCTACTAGAATTTCAGTTTGTCTAAGTACTGCAGAAATTTTATAATAAAGTATGTGGCTAAGTAACAATGATTTTATGTATTTTTAGAGGGATCTGTGCCTTTGGAGTCATCACGGCCATTGATGGAAGTGGGCCTAGCAGAGGCAGCGCTCAGCGTTGCGTGGTGCAGCTTTGCGAGCCGCACCCTCGTGGCATCCATGAATCTCAAACAAATCAAGCTATATGACCTCAGAGGTTACCCAAAAATATTATATTTTCGCACTAACTATTTTATAACATGTTACAAAAGGACCTGGTTCTGTAAAACTGTTTTATGGATAAGATAATCGGGGAGGGTAAAATAGAGGTGGTGTATGTATGCGTGCTGTCGCAGAGTCGTGCGAAAAGGCGTGCGGCGTGGCCACAAGCCGGCAATGGGTGGGCGCGTGCGCAGAGGCGGGCGGCTGGCTGCTGGCGTCGCGCGGCGACAGCGCGCTGTGCGTGTGGGACGCGCGCCGTCTGGCCGCACCGCTGCGCACGCTGCCGCAGCCGCGCCCGCTGCGCAAGATACAGTGGTGCCCCACCAGGTACTTCGCACCCGCCTCCATCTTTTGTGATGCCTGCTCATTTAATAGTCATTTAATCTCTAACATTTAATAATCTTATACGATATGTATACTTATACGATACGTATGGTAGGCGAAACCTCCTGATGTCCCTGCAGCGAGACTCGAGCACGCTACGGTTGCACGACATCCAACAGGCGAATGAGTATAAAACCTCTCAGTCTTTCGACAGTGCAGTGAGTTTTTACAATTTACAAGTACATACATACAATAGAATGTTTAAGCCCTCTGATATGAAATGCTTATGATCAATCTATAAGTAGACTACAGAGATGTGTTCATCGCGAAAATAAATTCATATTCTGAGATTCACTACAGATCTGGTTAAATGAAGGAAATATTCCGCCTCTACATGAAGGTCTCAGTCCTTCTAATAAATTTATTTCACTGAGACATAGTCCTATTATTAGTCTTCTCTAAAATAAAAGCACAAATATTTTAAATCGTGGAATTTCAATATCTTGCACATTTTTAGGTGTCAGCGACGCCAGCGCTGGAAGAGCTGGAGCTCGAGGAGGGCGGCGGGGTACTAGAGCGAGATATAGCGCTCGCTTCGCAACCGTTAGCCACGTTCAGTTGGCACCCCGCGCACGAGGCGCGCTTGGTGGCCGTATGCCTGTCAGGTACGTAGTGGGACGGTGACAGATGTGAATGCGCTTGTTCCGCATATTGGTGACGGCGGTGTGTCGGCAGGCAGCATGTGGGAGACGGCGGTGTGTGAGCGCGTGACGCTGGCGTGGGGCGCGGGCACGCTGGCGTGGGCGGGCGGCGGCGGCCTGCGCACTCTGGCGCCACACGCCCTGGCGCGCGTGCCCGACGTGGCGCAGCGCATGCGCATGCGAGCCTCCACCGAGTACGGCCTCAAAGTACGTCAACGATCACTTTAATCCGTTATAATGTTGGATACATGTGTTTTTAACGGGGTATTTATTATTTAAATGCTAATATTGAGTAAATCGCATATATTATTACTCTTTATTATATTTATTTATCATATTATGGTTTTAGCCAGATTTGTGGCAAAACGCTGATCTAGCAGACGATGAAGCCTTAAGTGGACTCTGGCATTTTTTGGCGTTGAGCAAATCACTCGTAGAAGACGGTACGTATATTTTGAAACTCAAATAAAATTACATACATTTATGTACCGTTTCAAGCGTACACAGTTTACAGAATCAATAAGTCTTATTTAAAGTTATTTTAGCCTTATTGTTAGTCATTAAATTATTATGATTTAACAATTTATAAATTTTTGCAAAAATATCAAATTTTAAAATAATAATAAAACATCACATTATGTACAAATAAAGCAGTTTTGATTAAATGAAGTTAAATTAACTAGTGCTGCTGTTACCACGTGTATTTATTGGTATATCGGATTCGCATCGGGTACGGTGACAGGGTGCATTCGCAACAGTCCGTGGAAACACCCCGGCGTGCGCACGGTGCTGCGCGCGGTCGGTGAGGGCGGGTACCGGTCGGAGGCGGTGGCGTCGCTGATGCCGGACCTGCCCAGCCGCAAGGTGACGATGTACCGCAGCGCGGAGCGAGCGCGCGCGCTGCAGCTGTGCGGCTGGGGCTGGGGCTGGGAGAACGCGGGCGCGGGCGTAGAGCGCGTGGAGGCGGAGGGCACGCCGTGCCGCGCCGCCGCGCTGGCCGCGTTCCACCTGCGCGCGCGGCTGGCGCTGGACGTGCTGGCGCGCGCGCGCGACCCGCGCCTGCGCGTGGCTGCGCTGGCGCTGGCGCCGCCCGCGGTTCCCTCTGGTGGGTGATATCCTTTATTTGTTACTCGTTTTTGACCGGACTTGTACGTCTATTTGAATCTATTTTGAGTTATCAGCTCAAAAGACCAATTGATAATTTTCTTAACTAAAAGTACACATGGATTGTTGTTGATTTACCATAAGGAGTTATTTGTAAGGTCAGCTTGGTTACTTCTTATTGTTTTTAATATTAAACTTCAATATCATACACGCAATAGTTATATGCCAATAGAAGGACCGTGAACTTGTTAACTTAATTAATATCACTGAGATGCATACAAAAGCATTATTTATTTTAGAATTTTAAAACTTAGTATAATTTTTCTAATTCAAAAAATTTCTATGGCTAAATCATAAAAAAAATTATAAGTAACAGGTTAATAAGTTATTTGGGTTATATTATTATTCTCTATTTAGTTGATGACAATAGAGGGTAACACTGTAGTAGTATACATAATATAACCCTATGTGAAATGATAAACGAGAGCGAGGTCTAAGAATGTGCAGTAAGGCATGTGTGCGCGCAGGAGCAGCGGGCGCGTCAGCGGACGAGCGGCTGTGGCGCGACGCGCTGGCGGCGGCGGCGCCGGCGCTGCCCGACGCGTACCTGCGCGCCATGCTGCACTTCCTGGCCGCCGCCGCCGCGCCC
>DWDT01003584.1:0-12131 GCA_018245595.1 Microceris scylla | reverse complement strand
ATCAATAAAATAAATAATAATAATGACTAAACAATATCTTTCTTTTTCTCCTCGGAATCATTTATATCAGAAAATATTAACACGAATTCTTCCCAAGCCCTGCGTTTTAAAATTCTATTGGCATAATCAGACGATTCTAAATCCCATAACGCCGGTTTTTTTTCGGAGTTCGCGCGTTAACTAAACTGGACACAACAAGGCGTCTCTAGCTCGCGCGCAGTACGCGCGAAGCACGCGCGAGTCGAGTCTGGCGTACTGCATGCGATTTACGCGCGTATTTTGAATTCGCGCGATGCTTGTGAACGCGATGTATTGGCGCCTAGTATCTCGCTAAGGCGCGAATGAATTCGCGCGAACCGTTTCGCGGCGAATTCGCCCCTTCAGGACAAGGTCTAAGAGTTTATCCTCTTACTAGTCATAAAAAACGAATGCTATAAGTAACGTCAAATACGTAATGTTTTCTATACAAACCTCGTTTACCAACTGAGTATTAAAGTAAAATAAAGTAACATCACGCCTGTAATCCCCGAAGGGGTAGGCAGAGGAGTGTAGGACACCTCCACGTTTCACCAATTACGTTTAAGTCCCACAATGGAACAGGTGGTGAGCCTATAATTGTCATATACCGGGCACACATCCAGACTCCGAGACACTATTAGAAATTCTAAATTAGAAAAATTCAATAGTATCCGACCCGGAATTTGAACCGAGGACCTCCCGATCGGCAGTCGCGCTTGCAACCACTCGACCAACGAGGCAGTCTAAAACTAGTAAAGTAGACTGGAATTATTCGGATAGTACCGTTCCAACCCGTTGGTTAAAAGGGGTCAAGTCGGAGTTTGCAATTTGAATAAATAATGCGACTCTAATAAATATGACGAAATTAGATCCTCATTAAATATTCCTAACGAGCTCCGACTGGCAAGTTCGTTCGCTTTGATAAATTCCATTATTTTTTCTGCCTGTTCCGATTACGCAAAATTCTCCACGTTTTGTTCACGGTCGTTACTCGAAGCAACTCAACGAATATTTTTTGACCAGGGTTAAAGCCCTTTATAGTAAACGTAAGAAGTGTATTGAAATAGAGATAGATTATATTGAAAATGTATACCGGCTGGTTGCGGTATAGCGCAGCCTAAATAGGCACGGCTAAATGCCCTGGCCGCCGACGGGCAGTAGCGGCAGCGGTGCGAAAAGCTGTGCCCTGCGATCTCCAATCCGCATGCCCAGCGTGGAGATTAAACCCCCGTTTTGGGGGAGACTTATGTCCAGCAGTGGACTAAGATAGGCTGATGATGATGATGATGCTATTGAAAAATATTTTTTTTATACACTTCTATCAGTAGGTATTTTTAATACCTTAGGCTCAAAAATTTTCAACTGCTTCTCGTATGTCATAATACACCTGTAACTAACATTATACAGGGTGGATTTGAACACAGTACGCGAGTGGTCACATCCAGCACTGTATAGAATAGTAAACAAAATAAATTTGTAACATTAGAAAATAAAAGTTTTACCTAGGTGATAATTGAGTCTGTAGATTTAAAAAACATAACGTGTATTGTAAAACTATTTGTCAATATCAGTCATGCGAGTTGTGGTAAATAATATTATAACGTTAGAAAAAGAATTGTGAACCATGGCATGTCTCCAAGAACAGAGATATTTGGCATACAGTGCTTTCTGCCTAAACCGTAAGGTACCTGGCGCGAAAATATTTTAATAATAACAACATCAAAAATCTAAAGAAACGTCTTCATCTTCATTATCTTTATTAGCCTACTTCCATCCACTGCTGGACAGGCTCTCCACTAGCACGCCACTGAGCTCGATCTTCAGCTCGTGGCATCCAACTGCTGCCAGCCACTTGGCGTATATCGTCACTCCACCCAATGAAAGTCGCCAAGAGAGTACAACTTTGTTTTCTTGCTGTCCTTACCCTTCATTTAAGCGTTATGTTGTTTTGGCAACGTCATCTAACATTTATGAGACTGTACAAGAATTCATTAGTAGAAGTCTACTTATACATTTGAAATGAAACCTTGAATTCGAATTTTCGTCTTATACAAGGCGGAATATTGTACTCGATGGTTGTAGAATAAACTAATATCATTAAGAGGTAGGCAAGTTTTTATCTATTTGACAATGACATTAGTAACCCCATATTCCCATGTATGACTGTTCGGTCGCCACAGTCGTGTCACATAACCTTAACAATAATAATAATTACTGTCTTGTTTTTCGAGTAAATACAAGTGAGTGGTCCTGGGTTCGATCCTCGTATTGGGTACTATTGGGCTTTGCAACTTGAAATGCCTGGTAATATTAAATGTAACAGCTTAACGCCTCGCTACAAACGGCGAGGGCTAAGGACCTCGTGGAGGTCCGAAACAAGTCGGGCCATCCCGAAAAATACACGTAAGTTAAGCCGTTACATTTATAATCATACCTAGTAATAGTGTTAGTTAGTTGAGGCGTGAAGTTAGCTAGTAATAGCTCGGAGACTGGATTTATGCCAAGTGTATGGCAATTGTTTGTTCCCTTAGCTACCACTTTCCTACCTATCACTAACCCACCTATTCTACCAACCCGTTCGATAACGAGACATAACAGAACTAATGAACTGCAGGAGTGTACTACGTATCTGTGCCAACCTCTCCTGAAAAAAACAGACGTGATGTTATATTCTACATATATTATTATTCATCTGCCCCAATTCCTAGCCACAACCCCCACCGATCAGTTCCAGTCACGCGAGTCGTGTCCAATCCTGACATTTATCTGGCATTAACTGATGTCAGCGCGCCGTACCGCATTGTCTGCGATATCACGTTTCCACTCCCATATTACAGTGCGCGATAAATCCAACCACATTCATATCCAAACACGCCTCGATATTATTATAAATATATCGTTCACTTTATGTAAGAGGTGTACTTTTGTTTTATTTGCAATGACATCGTTTCGTTTCTACGTTGCAATCCCGATTTTTACATGTCTCACAAAAATATTTGAGATACTTTATCTCTATATTCGTTGTTTACATCATATCAGGTTTTAAGATCAAGCACTAACAGCACTTTACCAAGCATTAGACAATTACCAAGATGTATTCACCAGTAAAGTCCAGTATAAATTTTTTCTACACTAACATTAGAAGTGTATGTACGCCCGGAAAATTAGATGAGCTGGAGTGCATTCTCAACCGAAACCCAACTATTACAACGAAATAGAGCGATTGTTTTTGGGGACATTAATATTTATTTTCTATCGACGGATACCAAAACTAAGCGATACAACTTAAAGATCAGTGAATCGCGATATAAGATTATTAACAGCTAAGACGCTAAATTCTGCACGCGTGTAACTGCATCTACTAAAACTATCATAGATCACATCGTCACAAATCTTAAGGAAAACCCTTTCCATGTACACATCTAAAGGCGCCGATAGATAAACGGCACTAGTGTCATTTCGACCGATAATATTGTATCATACATCATGTTTATAACAAGATGGCAATCGACCTCATACGTCTGTAGGTATATACATATGTATGAATAATACATTTCAAAAACAATTAACTGACAGATAATAAAGAGTATTCAAGGATGTATTGCACATTACATTCAATGTTCCAGTTCTTTTACGTCTACGAGTTTGCTGTGAACATAAATAAAAGCAGTTTTAGCAACAACAAAACAAAAACGAACTGTTAGTTTAAAGCAGGGTAGTCAATTGTAAGTTGACATTGCTTTCTAAATAACTATGGTGATTAATTATTTTAAATCTCTTTTATCCCAAAACCAAAAATATTTATGTGTGTCCTATTTTAATGTAACACCTTTTTAAATACATACTATTATTTTCTCAAAACACCCATGATTTTAAATATACTAAATTTAGGAACCTTAGCCATTTATCCATATCCATCGATATACGTGCAGAATTTAAATAAAAACGTGCTTTATTTGTATTTTAATTAAAACGTTCTCACTTAAGTGCCAGCGACATTTACGACACAAAGTCTGTGAGAGACTTTCGCATTTCGCGCAATTCGCGCAATTACGCGCGTAACAACCATAACGGAAAGACGCTCGACCATAAACAATGATGATAATGAAAATACAACATCAGGGACACGCGCCCACCGCCCCCCATGTGAACAATTTGAACCGCGAGATCAATGTGAAATAAAGATTTATCGATTTCTTAAAGGCCGGCAACGCACTTGCTGACCCCTGGATTGAAGGTGTCCATGGGCGACGGCAGTCACTTACCATCAGGTGACCCGTTTGCTCGTTTGCCCCCTACTCTATAAAAAAAAATTATTGTTCTATCTTTAGGTAGAAAAGACTTTAAGCGGATTTTTTGAGAACAAGCAACTCGGAATAAATCATCAATGGATTAGTGAACGACTACGCAGTCTACGAAGAGCCCTCTTACCAGAAGGCCATTTATTTACCTATACAATCTAGGTGCTTATAACTAATTTTACTTTAAGGAAATGCGTAATTTATCCTATCCACTACAACAGCCACAAAGTGCGAAAACTGTGCTCAAGTCCCATGTTGTTAGAAAAAGTGTGGACAAAGAAGGAGTAGACAAGGAAGTATAGTCCACTTCCACCTATTATTTTCCCCGTCCCACCATGGAATTGGGGTGAGCCTATTACCTTGCATCCAATTCGGCACAACCAGTTATATAACCGTTCGTAAGAATTCGTAAGTTCAAAATTTATTATATTGACATCATTATAAACGATAGGTCACGCGTAGCGCTGTCTCGACAGAGCGCTGCCCACTGCGACTCCTAATACTATTGTCAAGCAATTGGTGTTCAAATAATTTGTTTACAAGTACACTAGAGCAACCACCTCAGTCTTTGGAAGAAGTGGCACGTCTGGACCGCTAATATGTATTATACCAGTGGATTGTTACTAACGATCTCATTCCGACAGTCTTGTTAAAAAATAATTCTTACTGTAACATCTAATAACAAACATTAACTAAAGTGTTATTCCTTCAGTCTTGTTCGAGAAAGGACGGCGCCGGCCTGGTCAATGGTGGCCACTAGTGACTGTCACCTATTTCATCGCTACTTTATTTATATTAAAAATACTTCTATACCCAAATAACATAAGAATATACATATATTTTCGGAATTTAAATAACACGTTGTCAATGTTACTTCTTGTAATATTTTTTCATTCTACCGGCTACTACTCATTCCCATTCGATCTCTCTGATAAATAAACTCCGCTCTGTATCTAAAAATATAACCACCTAACTACTCAGTATATATGCTCACAAAATTTAATCAATTTAGTATACTTACTTTATCTAGAGTTGTCTGAAAAGAGGCGGAGCCAACTTCCCTCCTTCACAGCGATTGGTCGGCTGCTCTAACAAAAAAATCAATAAATATTATTAATTTCAGACATAGACGTTTCAAATACATTGTAGATACCCTTGAGAATTTACCTTTGAGTGGGACTAAGATGGACTTATACGTTTTCAAGTAAAAGAGAAAATAATTTATTACTTTGCTTTTCATTTGATAGAAAAAATATAAAATCGCAAATACAAATTTTTAATACGACTAGCTACCTCTACTAATTACAATATGTACAGAAGTTACCGACGACTTCAATCATCAAATTCAATTTAATTGGTTCAATATGTATTAATTTGGCACATACATTATTGACTCATTCCTTTATTATTTTAGTTTGATAACTTCCTTCTTCCTTCCTTTGACTGCCTCGTTGGTCGTGTTGGTTGCAAGTGAGACTCCCGATCGGGAGGTCCTGGGTTTGACTCCCGGGTCGAAAACTTTATAATTTAGATTTTCTCGTAATGGTTCGGAGTCTGTATATGTGCCCGATGCATGATAATAGGTTCACCACCTATTCTATAGTGGCACATAAACGTAACCGGTGAAACGTGGGAATGTTCTGCATTCCTCTGCCTACCTCTTCGGGGATCCCAGGCGTGAAGCTACGTAACTTCCTTCGATAACATATTTGACCAAATGTTAGTGCCCTGAAATGGCAAAAAACCGTCAGCAACCCATCTGTCGGAAGCATTAAACCGTCCTCCAGGGCTCCAGCGAGATTCAATTATAGTCATGTATCGATAACAATCGGATCTGAGTGTTGAAGGATCTTAAGGGCCAATTTGATCCATTCAAAATGTCGATGAGGTTCTTGATCACTGGTGTCTAATAAAGTCAACTAAACATTGCTATACCATGAATGACAGTCATACTGTAGTGGTACAGATCAATTTTCTCATCTTAATCTTCGAGGGAGTTCAAACTATATAAAGGAGCACTGTTATGCCTTATAAATAATGACACAATGAAAGGATGACAGAAACTGTTGATACGCTCGTGACGTACAAATGTATATATAGATTGCCAACATACAGCTACCCTTGGCCTTGACACTCCTTGTTCCAACAGGAAACCCGCGTCCAACAATGAAACGATAAATCGTGGACGGTGTACCTGCTTATAACTATACTTAATTTGGCCTTATTATATGGCAACAGACAGCAGATGCCTTGGGTAGCATCTTTAATCTTTCATTCTTTCAATTCCATTCATGCACACAATCCGCTAAAATGCCCCAAAAACCACGGTAGTTGGCAGCAGCTCGAGACAGCTATGAGTGCGGGAAGTGCGCACGGTTTTCTAACATTTGGTTTCACTTCAATATCGTAACTTACTCCATAATAATGGCAATATCGGCTTTCCACTCGTGCTCCTACACCCGGCACGAGAGCAGAACAAACAACAAGAAAGGGGCACAAAGAAGCCTGGTCCAAAGAATTTTTTGTACAATATTGTGAACAGGAAATAATACTTATCTTATAAATATTTAACCTGGACGGAAATCAAAACATCCCGCTCAGCTGTCAAGTGTCCTAACCAGTCGGACAGGCCTTTAATTGGGTTGCGCGACCGCTCTGAGGAATTCGATGGTTTTGGTAAAGATGGAATAATGATATAATAGACAGCAAAGTGACAGCCTAGCGGTTTTCGAATTCAGCCTGTCTCTCTCCAAGGGTCCTAAATTGCAAAAAATGTGCGTTTTTAGATTATATATCGCTTGCTGTAACGGTGAAGGAAAAGGTTGTATAGAAACCTGCTCACCTTATAGTTCTCAAGTAAGAGAAACTCATCTCAATCTGAGAGAAGACCCGTTTCCAACTCTGGAACTAACTGAAGGAGGATGAAGAAAGATAACGAGCAGGGAGTTGACATGCGTCTTGGCGGGGCTCTTATCTGTTATTAATGTTGACTGGACTGCTGATCCAAGATTCAGTAACCCTAACTATCTAGACCGAGATTACATCCAGCGCCCGATTTACATGTCGAACATACCGATAGCCGTTGAAGTAGATGTATTCGAACATGGCAAACATAACGCAGGACGCCATCCAAGTGGAGTGACGATATGCGCAGTGTCTGGTACCGGTTGCTTGTGGAGAACTGAAGAACAAGCTTAATGGCTTGCTATTCAGAGGCCTAGTTACAGTCGTGGATAGAAACCTTCTAATAAGGATAATGATGGCGATGATGATAAAGATAATGATGATGATCGTAAACGTAACTGGTTAAACGTGGAGGTATATCTACTATCTGTCCTCTGCCTGCCTCTTCGGGGCTACATGCGTGATGTTATGTTTTTTTAACAGGTATAATATAATATTATAGATTATTTTATTTCAAGTAATACGAGTACTAGTACTAAAATTATTCAGTACAATTTAAAAAAAAAAGTATAATTTAATTAGGAAATATATTAGATACATATGTATATCTAACACGCACGTGTCATGCAAACATTATTGGATAGATTCTGATAAATTCTTTTTAGCTTTACTTCTTACATATTTGGTCCTTAATCCATTTTAAAAATATAATAAGTTACTATTTTAGTAGTATAATCTATACTAATAATATAATATATACTATTAATATAAAACTGAAGAGTTTGTTTGATTGTTTGGTTGTTTGATTGTTTGAACGCGCTAATCTCAGGAAGTATTAGTTCGATTTGAAAAATTCTTTCAGTGTTAGATAGCTCATTTATCGAGGAAGGCTATAGGCTATATAGCATCACGCTAATATGAATAGGAGAGGAACAGCAATAACGGCAATAAAATAATATATATCTTCAATATAAAAAAACAACGCAGACAAAATCATGGGTATCCGTTACTTTGTAATAACTTAGTAAACCATAGTGTTCTGTGATGGCATCGCAGGGCCATCGGTAAATTCTCTTTCGCTGCTCTGAGTGAGGGCTCTTTTAGTACAAAAACTTGAAAAGTACATAAAGGCATTATGTACAACATTGCTTCTACTACCGCTATAAGAGTTGAAGAAAGGAGTAAACCGGCAGGTTGCCTGTTAGATCCTGGACACAAGATGAGTTATAATGGGTCTTACAATATCTGTGTACCTTGTGTAATCAATACAGACTTTCGTAGACTACTATCAGTAGACGTACCGGTCGAACATAATATGTAACTTCATTTCAGAAGAGTATCGTCTTATAGGATATTTCAATGTTGCGAAGCTGCGCATCTTCGTGATACGACCAGCTAACATTCCATTCATCTGAGTGTTGTTTGCAAGAACTAGTAAAGAGCGCTAGAATTTGGGGGACTGCCAGCAATTAAATAACCAGGCCATCTGCGTGGGATTGTATATCCAGGTATTCTTCATTTAACTTGTAAACGAAAAAACAGGAAATATATCATTAAAAGTACCTTTCACGTCGTGAGCAGACCGACATAGATACAGACCGCATATAAAGATATTAATTATTTGGGGGAAATGTTTAGCTATCGAGAGCTTGATAATCTGTTTAGTGTTCATAGTATTATTCCCACAGAGAGGCGGTAGAACATCTGTACTTCTACCGCGAATACATTTTTACTATAACAATTCGTGTTCTTTATGGATATATGATATATGTTCTGGAGAGGAGACCGCGGCTCGGCAAACGAAGGGTAACACGCCCTCCAGCCCGGTGGGATGACGATCTGCGAAAAGCTGCAAGCAGATCCTGGATCTAACAAGCCGAGGACAGGGTGCGATGGCACTCATTGGGGGAGACCTATGTCCAACAGTGGACTGAGATAGGCTCATGATGATAATGACGATGAATATATAAAGTTGCAAGTGAACGTGTATACCAGAGGCGACCAGCGCCGTGTTATATTCCTGATCACTAACTTACTAAAGGTCGATTTGGTCGGGGATTTTATACATATATACATGTCGAGACATTTAGAAATGGCATGTTCCTGGCAGTATCAATAAGTTTGGGTGGTTGACTACTCAGTAAGAAAATGTAACTAATTTTCAATTTAACTTAATTGACCGTGCAAAACAATCGTAAACCATTCATAAATAGTCTATAATTTAAAAAATCTACTGCTGCTTAGTTTTACCTGCCTATCTTTTCGGACGTTTCAGACGAACTGAAGTTTTGACCTTGATTCGAAAGATTATTCTTTACAATTTTGTTTATGAGTGTACATTTTAATATTAACTATCACTTGCTATAACAATGAAGGAAAAATTGTGAGGAAAACTGCACTTCTTAGAATTCATAAAAAAAAATTTTCTCTAAGGCGTGTGACGTCTGCCAACCCGCACTTAGTCAACTTGGAAAACTATGGTCTTATGCCTCTCATACTGAGACGCAAGTCATGTCCAAGAGTGGAACGACAAAAAGGGATGGAAATTGCAGTCGTTTATTGAATGACTGATTGAATTTTCATTGAATGATTTTAGTGTGGTTCAAACCAGTCTGCCATCAAAAAGACATCTGACTTCGAAGCACTACATGGATGTAAATGGGTCGGAACTCATGTTTAAAAACTTTCTCCAATAGACAAGAACTTCCTCTCAAACCAGTCCATTAAGCTTGTTATTTGAATTTAAATAGAAGAGTATATCAATGCTTCATTCTCAGTATGTCAGTATTATATACTGGGAGTGATCACAGTGAAGATCCTGGGATGTACGTGGTTTCAAACTCCATCTTCGGGGCCTAAGTGCACCATTCCCGCGCTTAGTGAACCCTACTAGATAAAAGAGAATACTCTGGGGACCGACTAATTATAGTGTCGTGCAGCCTACCTAGACACCGCTGAATACCGTCGCCGCCGATGGCCGATGTTGATATGTACGTGAAATAGTAGTAATAGTACCCAGTAGAAACAAGTAAGTAACTTTTTGTTTGTTCCCTTATATTACATGAGAATTTTAGATGGGTAGCTACATGTGAACTATAAGATTATTCTACATCGGCTTCCAAATATATTTGTTATCATATTACTTATGCACGAGACTAAGATGTATAAATCAGATACAAGAGGAAATGATGCGCCCAAAAGTGGCGCCTACTCCGATTGATAAAGACGTCACGTAAACCTACTAGCTTCTGGTAGGCAAGGCGTGTCAAGAGAGGCGTCCCACGCCGGCAGCGTCACATAGCAGTCGGCGGCTCGTCAGAGGTGCCCACACGATACGCCATTACACCTCACTGATTGTTGCCAGATGCGCGATAGCTAAAGAAGCCGCTTTGAGCCTCCGCGGTGCCACTGCGGGGCACGCACGTGCCTTTGTGGCGACCCGCGCCGTCTCACGTCACTACACATAAATTGACGATCTACTCCTTAGCAGACGATCGCCAGCCACTAACAGTGCCGCCAACTAAAATGATTTGCATCTTCACCGCTAGTTGCCCGAATATGACTCAGCCGCTGCGCTAGTCGCATTAGAAGCACGTAACATTTACCAACGACAAAAAACTTGCACAAGCCAGCAGACGTGATATGGGAAGATATTGTTCTCACATACAGATATCATATTAGGTATCTACAACCGGATATCTCGGCAACCTTACAATGAAGTAACTACACGATCAGAATAAAGTAGCTAATAGGAAATAATACTTGGTTACTGCACTGGTTCTACCATAGTTGTAATAAGACTTCTTATTGCCGTAGATACCTAACAAGTCCCATAGTAAGTGTCCATTTGTGCAATAATTTTCTATTAAACGATATATTAAGCTATTTGCTGCAATCATGAAACAATTTAAACTTTCATTTCCATTGTACGCAATAGACTAAGCTTCCCATGAGTGTTCAGAAGGCGCACCTGCACGTTGAGCCCAATGATGGGGAACAATTGCAGTCATTAAGGACCATCGGCGGCCATCGAGCCCACACGCTAAATATTCAAATAGTCTGTACGACAATGCGAGTTAATTTAAAAGTCAATAAATTATCGCTAATGCCCAATTTGCGTCGAGCGGGTAACAATGCCGGTTCCCGCAATTACTTAAACGCATGTAACTGCGAAGATACGATCTACGCCGTCCGCCATCATTGGCTCACCCGATACGAGAACTGCTCCGCAATTACTTTATATCGATTACCGCTGATTCGGTCAGCTGCGGCCCGCCGATGGTGCTCACTCTACCATCTGTAACTCCATAGAAAAGCTATAGTTTAATACAACTATTTGCCAAAATTCCATACTTAAATACATTACCGTAGCGTACCCTATGTTACATAGAATTAATTTAAAAATGAATAGTTTTAAATTTTTTTACTGTATTGCATTGCGCGTAGGTCCGTTAAATTTAAAAATATTCTTTGTTATATCACACGAACTATTTGCATAGATAGGTCACATACTGGTTGACGGATAGTCAGTCTTCGAAACGGCGTGCGTGTATGAAGAGAGTAATAAAATATAAATGTAGGCGAAGCACGCTAGGTCCGTAACAGGTGAACATCTCTTTGAGCCTCTCCACTGTTGGACACGGATGACAGAGTTAAAGCCATAATCTGTGACACTTTGAATATGCGGATTGTTAGATTTCACACGCCTTAAAGAACATTTTGTGAGAATTCAAAAAGGTTTTCCTCGCGATATTTTCCTTGACGGTTACAGCAAGAAATATAGCAAGTGATACATATGAGGTATAAGGGGTTCTAACCACCATCTCAGGAGCCCAAGTCAACCTCACCTGTACGCGGTGCACCCTGCTATAACAGACGAGGCTCTGGCGACCGGCTGATTGCGGTATA
>DWDT01003583.1:0-12131 GCA_018245595.1 Microceris scylla | reverse complement strand
CTTCGCTGATTAGTATAAGAATTTGTATTAAAATCCACATAGCTTCGCATCTCTACGCGTTTATCCTTTAGCGAAGACACTGGATATAATGGATACTGATTAGTATTATCTGAATGATTCCCTAGTAACATCCCTAATGAACAGGCGGTCAAAGGCGGGTGTCCGTCCAATATGACTAGCCCCAATGCAAAAACCCCTAGCAAAACGTTGCAAGCTGATGCCTATCCTACACTACTCGACCGCAAACTGCATCCGACGCTGCACTCGTGTACAACTACGCAATTAGTTGCGGCGAACAAACAAAAACAGCTTTATGGTTCATATTTCACAACAATTTTACACGCAGCACCGCATTTTCGGTGGACACGTTACCGAAATATATTGTGCTCGGTATTACCGCTGACACATTACATCCCATTGTTTGCATCATTTTTCGGCGTCCGTGCACAATATGTGAACATATAGGCAAGTATTTAAAAGAGACCAAATATGAGAAATTAATAAATACCAACAAAAGCATTTGCTACGAATAGTACATACATAAGTATCTAAATACATTACAGAGTAAATAAAATCGTATGAAGAGTAAGATTTAATTTTAATCATTTTATTTGTGGGGGACGAGGGCGAGCTCAGAAAACGTCGCTTTGAGTCTCACTTCAAATTGCATTACAGCTGGCGTGAAACGAGCGCCTCAAAAACCTTTTTGCTTTGCACATCGTGCAACTGTCGTTTTTATTTGATAGCACTTGTTTGTAGGTAATTACAGTTGGAGCTCCGTATGTGCCGTGAGCTTTCCGTATTTATTTTAGTGTCGTTTAACCTGTATGTACTATTTGTTTTATATCGAATGAACATATCTATATCACGTCGGTATTAATAACATTTTAACGAATCATATCGTGTTTAATTAAAATATCGGATTTGATTTAGCCTTAAACTAATTAAAATATGCAATACATTTTGGTACTTTATTGGAGATGACGGTGATTATTTTTGCAATGAATTATTAATTGCTGTAATGGCCTAGAAATCCACTGTTAACGTATGTCATGATTAATTTGTAACCATCCGACAATTTGGGGCGGACTGATTCAATTATGTCACGTTTGGAGTACAGTCGTCCAGGCGAAAGATGGGGAAAAACGGAAAAATTCCGGCATGAGATCGTGCTGACGATAAGTGGATGACTTCTCGCATGGCTTGGCCTCAAAGGGCGGCAAGTGGAGCGCGAACGCGCTCGACCCGACCGCGCAACACTCGACTAGTAGCCATACGATCATGATATTCAATAAAGATTTTTAAGCTTCATCACGTTAAGTTATTAAATTTAAGTTCACCATATCGGAAACGTGTGTGTATTACTGACATTATGAATTGTTTAAACTTCTTATAAATTATACTCGTATTTCGATTTAAGCTACTCGTATTAATTTTATAACTAAAGCAAGCTTTTTTATGACCCAATACTGGGCTTGGGTTTCTCCCGTAAAAGCGTGAAGTGTGGAGCATACTATTCCAATTCTCCGCTGCTCCAGTGCGAATAAAAATTATAAGTCCCCATTTTTGCAGCATATGATGTTTCTATGTATGTAACTTGTATATGATGATAACAGCATATGATGTTTCTATGTATGTAACTATGTATGTACCTTTAATTCGTAGGAATTCCCGGCCACTTCGCCTCGTGTAGTTTGTAATTATATTATAATTATACATACATATATATTAATATTACCAATCTTCTTTAAAAAATGAACTGCCTCGTTGGACGAATAGTTTCTAGTGCGACTACTGATCAAGAGGTTCTGGGTATAAATCCCCGGTCAGGTACTATTGGATTTTGCTAACTTAGATCCTCTAGTAGAAATTTCTAGCAGTGGCTCAGAATCTGAATCTGTTGACCAGCGTATGGCAATAGACTCAGTTTCTATTTGATGGTGGAATATATGTAGAACTTAACATATGGATCGGGGGAACGTACTACGTTCTTCTACCCATCCCTTCGGAGAATATTGGCGTGTTGATAAGAAATAATCAACTAAAATTCTTTTAGCATTTATAAAACTTAGATTTAATTTAACATTGCAATTAAACTCCTAATACGATTTTCCGTTGTTAGCTCTCCTCACGTGGATCATGTTTAAACTTTGCAATGATCCCTCGAACGATCGACTTAACCCGACGGCAGTAAAGCAAATCCTTTCTAAATTGCGTGTCGGCTGTTCACACGTTGCCCGATATGTCGTTTGTCGATATTTTAAAAGAACGCGAGCTTCACACGACATAAAAGAGATAGGAGAGTTAGGACTTAGTATCCATTTGCCGAAATTGGTCTCGTTGAAGATAACAACAAGATTTCGCACCCTCGCTACTAAATGTGCAATTCATACGCGCGTAAACATGTGAGGGCAGTTTTTGAAATGGTGCTTTAACACGATAAAAATAAAAACTAGTTTTCGGCATGTGGAGTTTTCAACGTATGTTACTACTGATTTTCATCATTATCAGATTGCTTTGGACACGTCGGAAGAAATTGTGGGTTATTCATCGGAGCTTAAGCAATATTTTGAATATTATATTCAGAATATACTTAAGCTTTATCTATCCTTGATTGTATTATTTTTGTTCTAGGAAACTAAACGTTAATGATATTTAAAGTATAGATATGTATTGAAGTTATAACTAATAGTATTTTAGAACATGTTAAAGAACAATAATATGGAGTATGAACTTTCCACTTTGTACCATAAAATTCCCTTACCTATCTTTGCTAGGTACACACTACGTGCTCTCCTACAGACGCAAGTATATTTAAATTAAATTTTACGTGAGCTTGAGATTAGTTTCAAGCGAGCGAACAAAGAAAACTGTCTTGGCTCGCGATCCCGAGGGCATTCTTTCATATAACACTCAAAACAAATACATTGCTAACTGCAGCAATTCTATTGTATGTTACATTCTTTTGTTTCATTTATTATTTTGTAAAGTCTTATACAAATTTCATTTCATTACCGCACATGTGCTTATAAAAATGTATTAAAGATAATTTTCTTTGACTTTCGTTACAACTTGATTTTAATATGAAACTCAATTAATATAACACATAAAAACAAAATGAGACGAAAATCAATACCGTATCCGACATGAATAATAGATTTATACTTAGACGAAGTGAGTTATATTGCGTCGAACAATCGTACATTGAATGTTATCATACAATAAAAAAATGGAATTCGCAATAAACATACACGGGAAACCTTCATATATACTTGTAACCCTCCGAGCGCCGTGCCTGCTCCTATAACTGTCATCTTGTCAAACTACACAGTGCTCGGCAAATCCCCACATTTCCATGCAGCCATATTTTACGGCTCACCAGAGAAAATAAATAACAACGATAATATAAATATGAGCGTTTTCCAAACCTTAAGTCGGGTGGTATTTACATATCAGTCGTTGACACAAAAATCCCTAAAACGAGTTAATACTAGTTTGGGGCTGCGAGTATCAATTTTTATACATTTTTTTGCCCTTGCTCTCTTAGTTCTGTGGTTAGAGAAATTGCTTGATGAGTCGGGGTTGCGGGTTCAATTCCTAACCCAGACAAATTTTAATGCAATTTGATTGGAGTGCTGCGCCTGAACGTAAAGATATACATATATTCAATCTCATATATTATGTATGTCTATCTAGCCGATTGGCTACATAATAGTGACTGTTTGATTTGAATTTAGGGTTTCGATGGCTGTGTATGAAGTCACGAGTATTGTGGAAATGTATTGATATTTTTATACTTTAATCGTTTATCGTATTTTTGTATTCTTTGTTCGTCCTATTATTAAATGAACATTTGGACGATTTTCATAACAATGACCACATTAAAAAGACTTACATATAAAATTTCTTTTTCTGTTTTTTTAAATAATATGCTTTTAAAGCCTACATGATAATGAGTCTAATCGACTCTGTTTTGCCTACCTATCCAAAATTTGAAACAATTTCATCTGTACCAAATAGTACTATAATTTCGATAATATTGATAAAACGGTTTATTTAATATAATTTCAAGCTAGGTTTTAAAATTTAACACCGTGCATTCATGCATTTATTTCGAGCTGTACGTTGTGAATGACCCCATCCGCGTAAATTTGATTATTTTCACACAAATATTAATCCTGTCATTCAACCCTATCTTTATGATAAATTATTTTGTACATTAAATATAAAAGGGTGTATTATTATATAATAATTATGTAACAAATTGATATGGCCTAAAATTTTTGGCGATTTTTTACTTCCATAGTGCTTTATAAAGAGAACCTGAGAGTAGGACTCGATGGATTATTGGGTCAGGCCATTACCCACTGGAGACATATACATATATGACAAGCAGAAATAATAATCATGTTAAGATATTGCATTTTAGCATATTTTTTTATTATATAATTCATCTGATTTTTGAGTAGGCGACTTTGGAGTGGAGACCGCGGCTCGACAAACGTGTAGGATGCCCTCCGGCCCGAGATGACGATCTGCGAAAGGTTGTAGGCAGATGCTGGATGCGACAAGCCGAGGATAGGGTACGAGGGCGCTCACTGGGGGAGGCCTATGTCAAGCAGTGAACTGAGATAGGCTGATGATGATGATGATCTGATTTTCAAATAATTGTTATTAAGTTTGCGGGAAATAATTTATGAAAGAATAAGGATAATATTTTATTATAAAAAGATAGAATTTCAAAATAACAGTATAGTTAACGAATACGATACTAGACGAATACAGAAACCGATTACTGGTTGTTAAAATTGAAGGCATACTCGTACACAACATCACGCCTGTATTTCCCCGAAGAGTTGAGCAGTAGAGTGTAGTACTTACTCACAGTTTTCACCAGTAATGTTATTGCTATGAGTACTCGTATGTGGTTAAATGATATAATTGCTCATTACATTTATATTCATTCTCCGCCTGCCGACTGCCTTGTTGGACGAGTGATTCGGGAGATCCTGGGTTCAAACCCTGGGTACTATTGAATTTTTCTATTTAAAATTTCCAGTAGTAATTCGGAGTCTGGAATTGTGCCCGATGTATGGCAATAGGCTCACCACATATTCTTTGGGACTTGCGTAACTGGTGAAAAATGGGAGTGTACTACGTTCATCTGCCTACCTCTTCGGCGATTATAGGCGTGATGTTACGTTTGGTCCGTTTTCATTCCCCGCTGATCTAATTATTCAGTGTTATGTCATATTTACCGTAGATCAGTTTTTGGTTCTTAAACTCTTGTAATGATAAAATGTTAAAAAATTGTAGTAACAATAGTTTTTTTGGATACACAAAGCGGAGTTACAATTTAGCGGGTTTTACCTTGTTTTACAGAAGTTTAGGGAGTTCTTGAAGGAGATTTTTCAAAAGCATGAAACTCGAAACGTTAAAGAAACTTCTAGAACGTAGTTTCATTTCCAATAAAATGTGCTTGGGAGCGAAGAACGTATAACTAAATATTTAAAAGGGTTACCGTCGACGTCGACAGCGGACGGATTAATAAAATCGCCTTCCAGCTATTTACCGATATTGCGTGCAATATTTCAATCTATTTTCATAATGAACATAGAGGCGCACGAATTTTAAGCCGTGACCAATATAGGCTTTCCGCACGATTATAATGAATGCGGGACTTGCGTTATTATGTCACGGGTAAATTATATTTCGTCAATGTCCATGTTAATATTGAATTTGCTTTCGAATGCTATTCGCTTTCAACGAAATTATCACTATGCCATTACTTACGCAATGATATTACACGAATTGATACCATTTCGGTATTTCATCTGCACGATATTTATCAGTTCTGGGAATAATCAAATTACGTAGTGGTCGTTAAAAGCGATTTCCCGAATCGTATAGTATGCATATTAAGCCTTAAAAGTGATGTTCATGTAATTCTATGAATATTGGCCTATGTTCTCACATAAATGGAACTTCTACGAAACGTATTTAATGTGATGAAAATAATTTAATATTTATATACTTAGGATGCATTTGATTAAGTTTTTTAGTTTGTATAATGTATCTAAGTGGGTGTTTGTTACCTAACCGACGCCGAGTTGTAGCAGAACGTTTATTGGTCACCACTCGGTGGTACGTTCTGACTAGTTAAAACGTTTCTTAATTAGGTGTTAGATTTTTTTTATTTCTTTAGATAAAATGGCGTAAGGGCGGCACTGTGTATTTTCTGCTGGGCGGAGTTTAAGAGAAAAATCACCGCCTTTTCGACGCCACGCCCACAGCGTCTCGCTTTTCCTCAGGACCATTTACTGTTCTGCCTTTATTACGTATGCCACATAATACTTGTACGCGTATATTTGGATCAGTGTCGAATTAACAGCACGTATGCAAAATTGACCAGAATTAACTAGCAATGGACATCTAACAAGAATTTTTGATTTTTTATATAATAATACAGAGTATTGCAATACAATACTGCTATGTTTGATGAATTCTCACTACTAACGTCTACATACTCAAGCAGTGACTGTTGTCAGAAATTAAAATCGATTAACCGTATATCTTGTTCCTTGCATTTTAATTGTATCTTTACACACTACTGCACTTTGTCATTTACGAGTACCTAGACTATATATAGTAATATATTGCATCATACAATATTACCCTTTTATGCGCCTTTTCTCCATTAGAATGCCTTTTCATTCACACTGACTATCGCCTACCAAAGGCGAGATGTAATAACATACGATAAGCTCGATATTAATTTTTGGTGTCAATTATTGAGTATTGTACAACGATATTCAACAATTGACACCAGAATCCATGCGTTTCGAAACAGCAAGTACCTATATTAATGTATGTTGGACTACTTTTTTGTTATAGTTGCCTTCTTTGCGTTCGCTTATAGCTAGCTATCTTTGTCTAGTCGACGTACATAGAAACTGCAGCAAGTCTGTTCGATTAATGCCTTCATCGAAATATTTATATACCTCTACGATTATTAAGCATATGGTAGTGTTTTCATTATTAATGTTATTATTACTTTTATATTTTACCTTCATTTACAGAAATAGGTACCTACTGTACTTATGAGCTTATTATGAATAATCGGAAGAATACAGATTCTTATAGTACCTACTCAGGATGTAATAAAAAGTGGCAGACAAATAAAAATAAAGAAAAACTATTATATTTTTTTCAATAAGGGGTAACTGGCATTTAAAGAAAGAAAATATTAATTTATAACAGATGGCGGCGTCAATGTTAATGTCAACGAAGCATCTTTTCCCGGATTGGATGGATCGCATGTTGGCGGAATCAGAATTTGAAGGTGTTTAACAAACAAATATATTTTCATTAATTTTATCGGCGCGTCGCGCAAAACATTAATTTAGCTAAAAGCTATTTGACACTGCAACGAACATTATGTTATACATAACATTTTTTTCTAAAAAGTGTCACATCATTGGATGACAATTCAAAGCCATCGGACCGTCACAAAAATTGACATATGTATTTGTATTTGTAAGAAACCACTCACTGACCAATGGCCCTGCTGCATGCCGTAAGGGATTTTAGTAAATTGAAAAATTACAAAACTTTAAGTTACGTACGAATGTAACCATACGCGTATACTCGTAATATTTAACTTTCTTACTGAGACACTGAGATGCGCGCAACGTGCCATGAATTCGTTGCTGTCATGAAATGTAACTGACTTACTCTTTTGTGTCACAGTTAAAGCAAACGTATCGCGAAAATGAATCGATAGGTCGCATTTCACATGCAACGCAGCGGAATCGTGTGAGCGTTGCACTTAATTATACCAATGATTTTACCTATAAAACATCGTCGTCATCATCATCATCAGCCTATCTCAGTTCACTGCTGGACATTGGCTTCCCCAAAAGGGGGATTATGCCCGTAATCTCCACGCTGGGCATGCGGGTTGGAGATCGCAGGGCGCAGCCTTTCTCACCTATAAAACACCCGAGCGTAAACTTATATCTAGATGTTAAATATATGAACTGGTATAGACTTATACTTGAAGGTAATACCTATGCGAAACTGAGTAGTAGAATTAAATTCAACGTACGTCCGACTGTGACTGTCCTGAAGACGTCAGGTCTTACCATTGCTATTGTGGTGAGCATATATTTCAATAATTAATAATAATCAGACCACCTGGTACTACACGGTACCTGGTAGGAAACTATTGGATTCGGAAGGCCTGAGACCTTAAGGAGTGGCGCCGATTAGAGAGGCTTACGTCCAGCAGTGGACATCCAAAGGCTGGTTATGATGATATAGTTGATAATAATCAGCTTGTCTTCTATTGATTTTATTGTTAAATGTTTCATAGGCAATAGATCCATCAGAGCTGCTACATATACATGTATTTATAGTGCTGTCGCACGTACAGCCCTAAATGTATATTTATATATAGTGCTGTACTCACAATAGTAAATAACTCATGAAAGTATGGAATTGCATTGCCGATTCTGACGGAACCTATTCAATGACATCGCGCTGTTTTAATTTAAACACGCAACTGAATTATTGTGTCATACACATATTATATGTATCTTTGTAAGGATTTACCGACGATCAAATTAAGTTGAGAACTTTAAAAAAAATTACTAACATTTTTGCAGCTAGCCAATCGCAAGTGCAACTTCTTCAAGATGAAGGCCGCAATATAGTGTGGGCGATGTGCGAGTGGTTCGGCTGCGAGGCGCACGGCGTGCCGGGGCAGGCGTGCCGGCTGCTCGAGCGGTACCTGTTCCATCTGATACACGAACATGACAATGGTACTCATTACCTATATATGTATGTCATGATCATATGTCTTAGCGACCGAAGTTGATCGGGCAAAAACACCGAGAAAAATATTTTTTGCAGGGTTAAGACGAGTAGACTTATATTTATTAATTACGGCGACTAAATTACCTGCTATATTACCCAGGCAAATGATGCTCATTATTATAGCGTGAAAAACTGGAAAATTCGATTTTTCCTGACGCCTGACCTAGCTAGATTTATTTTTAACACTCGCAAAACCCTACATTGAAAAGTTAAACGAAATCGTTAGAGGCATTTTCGATACTGCAATTACAAATATATATACATATATGCACACACATACATATGTATATACATACAAATATTGATCGTGTAATAGAATACATTCTCCCAGCATCTATTCGTTATCAACGTGAGCTGATTCTTATTACTTTTGAAAAATATTATACCCAGTTTTCTTATTTATAGATGACAATTTGGAGGCATTACAGCAGTCCTTGTATCCTCGAGTACCACTTTTCACAGCGTCGTGTATCATGCTGGCTGCTAAAATGAGCGACTCCGCGTTGCCGGTCGTCGCCATAGATATCCACACGGTACTACGGTGCAAGAACATATCATTCCCAGTGGACGATATCATCGCCAGTGAATTCCAAGTTTACAGGACTCTCGGTAATGTTAACTCAGTAACTCGATAGCCGCACTTATTAAATCTGATCCCTTGCAATGGTTGTAATTGTATGTATTTGGAACAAAATCAATCACGTCATTGAAATTGCATTCGATGCACGCAATTTTATTGAACTATGCTTGTATAGGTTTTCGCATGCCTCTGTGGACATGTGTGGAAACTGGGGAAATGTTGGCGGTGGACGTGGGTTTCCCGTTGAACATTTTGAACAATGTAGCAAAGGTGGTGGACCTGGCGGAATTGAAACGGCACATAATAAACAGGAAACTGCGATGGGTTGCCAACGTAGCACATTTAGAATCAAGTAAGTTTTGTCGGACACGCATATTCCGTTATTCAATAGTTCTGCACTTTATCAGTTTTCATAAGTTTACAAAAGGGCATAGATCTCCTCTTAGGATTTGTTCTCTCTCACTCTTTTCACAGCTTCTCGTACCGCCTACGCTGCTTAGCCACATGAGATTGACGGAAATGTCATCCATTTTTTAATTTACCTTTGTCTTTACTTCAAAACCATTACAGCAAGTACATTTTCTACCGGTAGCTTCGTGTGAGACTTGCAAGGTTTTAATTTAGTCACTCTTATTATATATATTTGATATTTAACTCGTTCAAAAAATACACAACACTATCTCGCATAGTAAACCGACAAACAAACCGTCCAAACCATTTAGACTTAAATACAAGAAAGAAAATTGCAAGACAATGCAGCGTCGCTTCCTGCACGGTGTCTAAATGTAGTTCGTCTAGTCACGTACACTTTTCTAATAACTGCAAAGTAAATACGGACTACGAAGCTTATGGTTTCTAATGTTCCCTTGCAAAGGGATTTTACGTTGTAAAACAGAATACCGATCAACATAACGCATCAATCGGCCCTAAAATATAGGTTAGTAGTGAGTACATTTTGTGGCCTCACTCACAACACACCCATTGTATCTACCTAGACGAGTAGTCGTAAAAAGTTTTACATAATTATACCGCTTTACTGTCATTCCATTGTGTTTTAAGGCCTTTATCATCATTTACAATTTTATTCCTTTGTGACCCCGGCCTCCTCATAGAATGACACGTGTAGAGAAGTCAAAGTCTATCACGCTGGGTAAAAGCGGGTTGATTGACTTTACACGCTTTCGATAACAGTATAGCGAATTACAAGGTGTCATGATTCGAGAGAAATCGAGGCAGAGAAAGTCGCAGGAAGGGGGATTAACGCTTTTTCCTAATGTGACAAAAATATACAAATGTAAACGATCTAAATTTCCGCACCGGTTACATTCGGATGTAAAGAACAACTTAAGGAATTTCATTCCTGACGTAGGTCTCCTGATCGCGCACTTACTTATTTATCTGCATGTATCCTTGATTAGTTATTATTTTAACCCACGACGGAACGGATACGGTATTTCCTTTTGGGGTGAGAGGACGCTTGTGTGTGTTTATGCAAACCAATGTTACCATTTATCTCCAAAACCACTGGTCCGATTTTCATGCAGCTTACAGTTATGGGTTTTGATTTGATTGGTGCATGTTATTAGATAGGTGTTACAAACCAATGTTGTCATTTATCTCTCAAACAAATCACTTGTTCGATTTTGATGCGGTTTTCAGTTATGAGTTTGGTGCATGTTCTTAAAAAGTTTTTACTGTGGTTAATAATTAGAATCACTGCAGCAATATATTTTATTTTAGCTATTAGCGATTTATTTCAAATTAACGTAATAACTTCAAGACCATCAAGATTTAGGAAACCAACAATAACAGTCATTTTTTACTAATTTGTTTTGTATAATGTACATATTTACCTATTCTCTTTAAAAAATTTGAAATAAAAAACAAAATTAAAAATTCCGATAAAGTCCACGACGGCTAAAATGGAATTGAAAAAAGATAAAATAATTTAAAAACTTCCGACTTAAATAATTTATTTGACGAGAGATAATTAACGTAAAAGGCTTTTATATATATAAGTCGATTAGACCTCTCACAGAGTCGCACATAATTATGAACAACACAGTATTCGTTTTCATAGCACTTCCCTACGTACCTATTTACTTCTCGAAGACGTATATCTGGCAATAACATAGGTATTCAACTCCCTATGCACTTAATAAGAAACGCAAGAAAATCCGTCCGGGGCGGCCATTAATATTTTAAATTTCATCATAAATATAAATAAGCATAGCAATAAAATGTCTCCAAATTATTCACGTTACTATAAAACTACAAAACTAGTTCATTTAATGGCAGCCCCGGACGGATTTTCTTGCGTTTCTCATTAAGTACATAAGGAGTTAAATACCAACCTATGTTATTGCCACATCTACGTCTTCAAAAACCAAATAGGTACGTAGGGAAGTGCCATGAAAACGAATAATCTGCTGTTCATATGTGCGACTCTGTGAGAGATCTAATCGACTTGTATGAAAACTTCTTACATTAATTATCTCTTCACATGAATTATTTAAGTCGGGGTTTTTTTAACTATTTTATCCTTTTTCAATTACATTTAAACCGTCGTGGGTTTTTTCAAAATTTTTAATTTTTTTTTATAATATACTAGCTGTACCCGGCGCGCGTTGCTACGCCAACATACAAATACATATATATACCAATTTTCATAATA
>DWDT01003582.1:0-12132 GCA_018245595.1 Microceris scylla | reverse complement strand
GGATTACTATTTTCCTATTACTATGGAGTATATGGAATATGATTAGAATATGGATGGATATATTTCATATACATATTGTTTACATGTGGAGTCTACATTTTATATTTTTTTCACCTCAAACCAAGTTAAACTACCATATTACTACTTGATAAATTCTGTTCATATTATCAATTTAGTTAAATTTGTATGGAAACTTTAGTTCGGACTTGAAATCAATACATGTAACACTTGCTAATTCTCTCTTGCACAACAGACTACTAAATCTGATACCTACTATTTTAATTTTAACACATGTATAAATGCATAATCTCTGGTGCCATTAGTGTAATCTTTGATACATTTTTAATCTCAATCACTACAGAAGTCTTAGGAATTATGAATATATAGTCAAGTCTATTATGTACATATATGAGATCTGCTGAGGACTGTATGTTGTGGGACACCTTTGTAAAGGCCTATGTCCAGCAATGAAATGGAAAGGCTGATGATGAACGCCTCGTTGGACGAGTGGTTAAAAACGCAATTGCCGATAGGGAGGTCTTGGGTTTAAAGCCAGGGTTGGGTACCATTAGATTTTTCTAATTTAGAATTTCTAGTAGTGACTTGGAGTCTGGCTTTGTGCCTGGTATATAGCGATAGACTTACCACTCCATGGGATTAAATGTAACTGGTGAAAAGTAGGAGTGTACTATACACCTCTACCTACCCCTTCAGAGATTAAAGGCGTGATGTTCCGTATGATGATGAAAGTCAAGTCCAATATGGCAGTAAGATCTGTCGCAATATTATATATATTTATAAAATTTATTGAACACAACTCACCATTCGGGCTCATCTTCCTTCTCAAAGCGTCGTTGAGAGAAGCGACCACCCGATCTACGGTTGTCATCTCTGGAATTAAAAACAATAACATGTCTGTAGTATATCATTAGGATAGTGAATACAAGATGTACACAGACAAGTATTTTGCTCATATTAGCTATGATGACCAAATTTTTAATTTAACAACTGTTTTATAACCATATTTATTACAAAATATATTATTAACTTTAGTACAAAACCTAAATTCAACATAAACACAATATTAATAATAATAATTATTATTATTACGTAATCAAACCAGGTCCTTCTTCAATATTGAATAAGTAATATTAAGAGGAACTAAAGGGGCAGTAGGGAGAAGCAAACATAGAAAATCGCTGAGGCTGTAGTGTGAGGCAGATAGGGAGTCACCTGTGATTCTTGTCATTGTTGAAACGATCGTCCCGTTCCCTCTTGATGTCAGAGGAGAAGGAGTCGCGGCTGAACGAGCGACGTTCGAACCTGGAACGAAGAACATCACACCGTCATTCTTCTTCTTAGTTGTTCTCCCATCGCCGAGGATCGGGACTCTTTACATATTGAAATGTCTGCCTCCAACTTATCTGGACACACCATAATAATCAATCTTTTTATCATTACTCTATAGGATAAAAATAGTGCCTGGCACGTATTGGATGCGAAGAGCTGAAGATCGAGCTCAGTGGCGTGCTATTGGAGTAGCTTATGTCCAGCAGTCGACTGAGTAGACTAATGTTGATGATTGTGATAAGATATGTAGATGTCTCCTTTCAAAATAAAAAGGGTTAAGGCCGTAGTCTGCCACGCTGGCTCAGTGCGGGTTGACTAACGAGAAGTCAATCGGTTGGGAAGTACCAGAGTCATGTTACAATCAATGTCGTTTACACATATTATTATTGATGTATATCCTTATAGAGTCATCACTGATGGTTAATTTTAAATGAAAAGAAATACACATAGCAAACGCGCTGACATCCCTCACACGTGGACGTTGCACATTGGGTTAAGTTAACTTTTGCGTATTATATGCACATTTCTAAACATATACATACTTATAAAGATGACGTTATAATAACATAAATCAAAGCAAACACTCTTATTATGCTCATCACAGAAGAATTGTTTTGGATGGAAATATAATTCGCAATCCCTCGTCGACAAGGTAGATAAATAAATTAATGGTGGTGAGGACAGGGCGCAATGGCGCTCTTTAGGGGAGGCTTATGTACAGCAGTCGACTGAGATAGACTAATGATGATGATGATGACCATGATAAGGATGATGATGATAACAGTGGCGGTGGTGGTTGTAGCCATAATGATGATGTGAAATGATCAGTGAGGTGTCTAGTAACATCAGCGGGTTACACTCACCGGTCGTTGTTGGAACGCGCGTGGTCGCCGCGCGTGGCCGGCGGGCGGTACGGCTCGGTGGTGCGGTACTCCCCATCCTCGCGACCCCGCCCCGCCTCGTCGCGGACCATTATACGACCGGAGCCGATTCGGCGACCCGCTGTACGACAATACAATTGTTTTTATTATTATTATTATTATATCATCACTCGAGGTCACTTACATTGGTAGGCCGCGTGCTAAATATCTCGTATTTAATCATTTATTATTTATGAATATGTATTTCATTAAAATATTCTTAAGCTAGAGAACATTCGTAGTAGGTATTCGTACTTAAGTATTCGTAACATGTAAGGTCACATCTTTTATTCCTTTTATCGATCCATAGGTGCACACGAGTCTCAGAGTATCTAAATGAGAGGGTTATGGACATGGTCTGCCACGCTGGCCAAGTGCGGGTGGGCAAACGTAACAGATCACAGATAAAACAAATGTGGACAGACTTATACAACGCGGTGCCAATACTCAAAGCCAGCGTCACCTGTGTCCGTCTCTTGATATGGGCCGCCATGTCATGGAACGTATATTATTTAAAAAATAGCACATTCTACGACATACATGAGGCCGAAAATAAGCAGTTATAGTAGGAGTTTCATTGGAGACAAGACTTACATTTATGTGTGCATGTGAAAATATGTACGTGTGCACGTCTTTACGTGTGTGCGTGTATATATAAAATTGTGTATGTATCTTACCCTACATATTTATATGTGTAAGTGTGTGTGTGCGTGTATGTATAAACGTGTGCGTGTCTGTTCGTGTGTATGCCTGTATATATAAAAATGTATAAATGTATACATATGTACATTACACACTGCACCTGCATACATAAATTTCATGTCTACACCTGCCCTTAATATCGATCGTTCGACAAAATGTCCGTGCAGATAAACATTTGGTCTCCAACCAGCCAACTAACTAACAAAACCACACACGGAAGGAAATGCCAAATAATGCAGCAAACCAAAAATGGCGTCCAACTACACCAACGTACAGATATACTAAATTAATATATATTAATATATCTTTGCTACGAATATCTACACATATGCTACGACTGCTACGAGTATGACATACATATTTGCGAAAATATAGTCAATATTCTGTTACTTATGACAATTCTATAATTATTATATTATGAAAAATACGGATTTTGACATATTATTGTCTACTCCCAAATTAGCAAATTATATGAAACTCCCTTAGTGCCGACCATTATAAGAATTAAAAAGATATTTAATCAACTCTCCGAATTTATATCGGAAGCAACATCAAAAACTAAAATGCAAAACAAACGAACTCAAAAGGCTAGCTTTATTAGTAGCATACTATAACATGTAACTACCCTCGAAATGGTATAAACAATGCGTGGTATTTTGTTAATGAAAGAACATATTCGGCTATAGCACCCACCCCATTCGTATAGGTGCTAGCGAGTTCTAGAAGCTTCTATCTAGTTGACATGTTCGAATTGACATGTTCAAAGCAATTGTCTCTGTATACGAGGAAATATTTTGAGGCAGAAACAACAAAGCAGGCAGGCAAGTTGCGATTACGACTACTATTTCTGATGGAACTTCCATCAAAAGTAACACGATCTTTTCATGTTTTACTGAATGCTAACGAGAGGTCCTATAGTCAGTACACCATAATATGCTACATAGATGAAGGAAATTAAAAAAAGAGAACCAGAAATCGAACGTCAAAGTCAGGTTCTGGACAACGCTTGTGTTTGTTTTGTGTCTGCTTGCGCGGCCGGAATGAAATTCAATATTTGATCGAGGGATGCAAAACACCCTACCACTCGAACCCCTTTCATGTCAATAGACATTTATAGTTAAATTTTACATAATGCACGGTTTAATATACTTATGTGTAAGCAATATTTAGAAGAGAACAATTACTATTGTGTCATCACGCAAGCTCCATTGCGTGGTAGACAGAAAACACTAAGGATCAATTTTATTTTCTTTACCCTTACCCAAAAGCCGTAAAACAATGTATTGTAGTGTACTGACCTTGCTCAGCGGTTTTCTGCTGAGGCGGGTGTTGCTGGGACAGTGGCGAGTCGGGGCGGGTGCGCGCGAGGTGCGGTGGCGGCGCTGCGGCGGCGGGCGCGCCGCAGCCCGACGTGAAGGAGCGGCGCTGCGGGGAGAGCACTATGCCTCCGCCACTCGGTTCGCTCTCCTTGCGCACGCGTTCACGCGGATCTGCTGAGCGCCGCTCGCGCTCGCGGTCGCGCTCGCGCCCGTACACGCCCTAAGCGGACGAACAAAAATAATTAAGACCTTATTAAATACGCGTGTCTGTCAACCCGCACTGGGACAGCGTGGCGGACTATAGCCTTATCCCTCTCAACGTGAGAGGAGACCCATATTCCAACACTGGAATCATAATAGGTGGATTATTATTAATTATTTTATTATAAATACGCGTTGGTGACAACAGTACCTACACCGTTACTTTCGTTATGGCTTAGGAGCATTTCGTACTCACATTTGCTTTACCATACAGCAACCGGAGTTAAATTTTGCTGTGTTAAATAATTTCAACCTAAGGTGGACTTGCACCATTTTCACATTAAAAAACAAAAACATGTGGCTATGTTATGGACACGGCCGTTTGTTGTACGTGAATAACTTCTCGAAAATCGTCGTTGATTTTGTCGGCCGCATTCATTATTTTCCGTTGCCGGCACTGCTCGACTCGATCATATGGTGTTTTATTGGTACCATTCGATTGCTGTTGAGATGCCCTTTCCAACTGTATACGATTCTTGTATTTTGAATTGGCTTTCCGACGTGTATAGGCTGACATTATATTTTTTTACGTTTCCGTTACGTTTACGTTACGTTTTTTACGTTACTCCCACGTTTCAACAGTTATGGTCTACGTCCCGTAATGAAATAGCTGGTGAGCCTGTTGCATTATACCGGACACAGATCCAGACTCCGAGTAACTACTAACAATGTATAACATTATAAATGAGATGAGAATCCCGTATTATTTTTATTTATTAATCATGTAATTATTACTTGTATTATTACTCATGTTAGTTTGGTTTTAAAAAATGCTCACATGCTCAAAAACAATGCTCAAATAAAGTTATAATTAATATATCTTCGTTGACAACCCTGAATGCGGTCGCTTCAGGCGTCGTGGATATGTAATATATAATATTGTTCGTTGGAAATATATTCCTTTGTCAATCTGTTTTACATTATTTGGGTTTTTTCACGGCGGGATCGGCTATTTTGGAGACATGTGTCGATCTCTCTGGAAGATATTCTAACTGCCGGAACGAAACGGTTTGGTTCCACGTTTCTTATCCAGGCACACATAAACTAGAACTTCTCAAAGCAAGGGTGATCAGGCTCTTCCTAGGCATGTGTGTTCCATCTTGGGACGTATCTGCGCTGACCATCAGGCGAGATCGCGGCCAAACGGTAGCCTATCATACAATGATAACAAAATACACCATTCCGTTGGTAGAATGGTTGCGAGCGCGACTACCGATCGAGAGGTCGTGGAATAAAATACTGTCGGGTACCATAGGATTTTTCTAGTTTAGAATTTGTATTAGTGACTCGGAGTCTGGATCTGTGCCCGGTGTATGGCATAAGTTACCATCACCATCTATTCCATGGGACGTAACGTAAGTGATGAAAAATGGGGATGTACTACACTCATTTGCGCTCCCCTTCGGAGATCACAGGCGTGATGTGACTTTTATAAAAAGTTTTCAGATCGTACGCTGAGATTTGCGCTGTGTACCATTTTCAGTGTACTTAATAATTTTTGAAATAATTTAATGACATGCCTTTAATTCCGCGAAGGAGTGAGCGGAAGAGTGTAGTTTTCCAATTCCTTACCGGTACGTTATTACAGTACAAATTCAGACCCCGAGCTTTTACCATGTGAAGGTCAAACTAATTCTTACGTAATTTTGCTACTCTTATTCTTCCACTCCTTATCTTCTCACTTTTTTCACAATATCCTCGCATTTAGCTAAAGTTGATATGAATAACATTTTCTAAAAATATTAACATGCTAATATGATGCGCAAAATACTAAATATCGTTTAATGTCACTTTGTGCGTTATAATTTTAATAATAAATACATATGTAACTGTATCTGTTCGATTGTTCGTCTTAGCCTAGCTTATTGTTGCCGATACGCCAACACCACCCGGCTATATGCGACCGCTGGCTCCACATAATAGAATTTAACTATCGGAAGAACTTACGAACCGGTTGGCCTCCAGCGCTCCACTTCCTCCATCCAAACACATTCACCTCTCGTTTCGCTATCTATAGAACTTTTATCAATTATTTATTACTAGGCTGTGTTTAATTACTTAGTATTGTTATTATAAATCGTCATGTTATGTCCCTTACTGAATAAGCTGAATGCCAAATATATCTATTTTTAGAGAGCTCACTTCTGGTGGTAAGTGGTCATCGTCGTCTATAGACATTTGCATCATCACGGGCTACCAATGTGTAGGGTGTCTTGAAGGAACTTTTTGACGCTGCGTTTGAAGAAGCCCATGGCACAGCGTACCATAAACACCACCAAAGGGAGTTTATTCGACAATTTGTAGGTGCCTGCAGAAAAGTGCGTTTAAACATATCATTAGGACTGGCAGGAGACCAGTTGACATGGGTGGAATTTATGAATGGGCTTTTTACATTCATCGTTCTTTTACTAGTACGCCGCGCCGGTTTAATGTGTTGTTAGAAAGATCTGTTATCCGAAGACCGTTTCTGGTTCATCAAGATATGTAGGTGTTTCAGATTTCAACAGATTCTTGAGGCGTCAGGGCTTAAATCATAGGGCGCATTTCTAAATATGCAAATTTTTGTACAATATTAAAATTAAATCCAATTAGGAACAACTTACCTGATGATAATCACGATTTTAGGTCGAAATCGATTTACAGATCTCATCATCTCTATTACCTCATTTCCTTTATATTGGGACAGTTGGCAATGGACTGTTTTGGTCACTAAATATCATTACTAATAATACTAACTGAAGTAATTAAAACATTAATTTGAAAAAATTAGTTAATCTTTTTTATTAATGTTTTACTTCACATCATCAATCTGTCACAGTCCACTGCTGGATATAGGCCTCTGAGGAGTTGTTGCCCATAATTCCCACGCTGGGCATGCGGGTTGGGGGTCGCAGAGCGCGGCTTCTGGCACCGTCTACGCTGCCGGAACATTTTGGTGTGATTAGGTAGACAGCGTTATACCGCGACCAGTCGGACGATTACCACAGCTGATACCGCGTTTATTTCGTCCGTGGGTCATTACGGCCATTATCGATGGTCATGATCCTTTAATTAGGGCTGAAGCCTTAATCTGAGGGCAAAGATCCTGGGACGAACTATCGTGTGCGCCCACGACCTTTTGCCATTGCGTGTTGGTAATGTTGGTCGAACTAAATCTTTCGCTGTAAATGTAATGATAAAAGTATTATTTATATCTCACTGACACTCTTTCACACATTTTTTTATATCATGAATATCAATACTGAGACTAAACGTATATTATAAGGGTTTTTTTAAAAGTTTTTTAGTATACCAAGATGAAAATAATATATGTACATAATTATATTGAAGCTTTTTAAACATTTTTCCTTCTATATCAGTGATATCTAGAATAGTATTGAAATATTATTACGCTTTTTGAAATGTTTTTGTACATACTACACTAACTACCCGTATGTCAACAGCACGTCTGAAAATAATGTTATTTAAAATAAAGCTCTTTCGTTAGTTTTAGTATACCAATTATATCAACAATAAGAGCAAGCATGGTAAGACTGGCCTGTTGGTGCAATGGTTAGTGAACCAGGCTGTTGCGCCGGGGGTCGTGGGTTTGATTCTAATCCAAAATCAATATTTGTGTGACGAGTACGAGTATTTGTTCTGTGACTAGGTATAAAAATATCTATATAAATATAATATATTTTTACGTATGTATGTATGTAGCTTACTTTGGGATTGGGTGACCGTGTATGAGGATGTCCTAATATATTCATTTATCTTGTACTTTTTATATCAGCCGTAATAATACTGAATACATTCTTCATTGTAATCACCATCATCGTCATCAGCTTGTCTTAGTACACTGCTGAACATAGGCCTTCGGCAATGAGCGCCATCGCACCCAGTCCTCCTTACTACATGCTTATATTTGAGTACAATAAATCATATCGTTTTCGAATGAATATCATGTTCAGGGTCACATAAATTTGAATGTGTTCGTGTGGCCGTCTGACACCTGGGCGAATACAATTCCTGTATTTACGAGTATATTTTGTCCAATTTACTTTCGTTTGTATGCTTGTAGGAATGATACTTATAATAATGAATGTCATTCCTATGCATATTAATTATCACGCCCTTTTCGCATAGAGGTGGGTAGAGACTAACGATTTCTACATGCGCCGCTCTTAACAAACTCGTTTCGCTGCTTTTACGTTCCTTTATTAACGTCGCGATGATATAAACGCTTGTATTAAAGGAAAATTTCACTTGGGCTTTCATTTGTACATACATATATCGGCGATTTGTGCGAAGTAGGTATATCTAGGCTGTGCTAACTGGCCGCATTATTGTGGCGCGACCTTGATGCTTTCAATTTTTCAGCATTATCCACTCCGTAAGAACCTTCGTCCATCGATCCCAATGAAGCTAGGTGTAAAACATTATGATTGCAACACACTCTGTTATTCACTAACGAGTGGATCTAGTGACAATTGGTTCAATGAATTAATCATATCACATTACCTACACGCAGCCGATTTCCGTAAATTATGACGATAACAGGGTTTAAGGGTAAAGGGTTTATTTAGGGAGAACTTTAAGAATATCACAGATGCGGACAGGTGTGCGCGAACCGACCAAGTACTCGCATATTATGTAATAGTTATTTGTGTTCCCGTAAATGTACTGTCGCAGTAGAAGAAAAAAAGTAAAGAAGGACGTCAGTTCTGAAAGACTAGACATATTTGGTGCTCTCTGTCTACCCCGTAAGACACTTGGTTTAACGATATAATAATGATAATAATTGTAGCAATATTAGTAATCACAGATCCATAACATCCTTTTGGCAGTTCATTATCTGGAGCTATTGTGATATAATTCGCGCGCCATTGTATTATTTTTAAAGGTACGAAAATACAGTTTAAAAATAACCTTTTTTTACTACAGATTAAAAATATTTATGATCAACATCACTTTCTTGCTTTATGAGAACAACATTGACGATTGCAGTGATTATAATAAGTAAGCCCTTTCACATTTAAATTTATTGTAGTGTGAATCTATAAAAGTAAGGTCACAGATGAGCAATACATCTTCCCAGCGGTTCTAAGATAAGGTTATCTTGCAGGCATTCTCCTGTACAACCTGCTGGTTTGTGTAGCGTCTTGATAGGGCTGTCGGATTGTTTTGGTTGTTGAAGTTAAAACAAAAATAACGCAACTCTTGACATATAAAAGATATGTATATATTTCTTGCGGTAAAACGCACGTTGGTAACCCTAGTACCAGAAGGTCTGATGTTCCGAAGACAGCCAGATACAGCTGGATTTCAAAGGGCCAGAGCTGGCTGCCGTAGCGCTGAAAATGGGAGGCCTACGACCAGCAATGGTTGTTAGATCGATGAATCGTGTAGAAGCATAAAAATAGTCTTCCGCTTCGAGAGTCCTGGGTTCAAATTCTTGCACACAGTTCTTTTCTTTCATTTATGTGCTTTCTAAGGTCACGAGGACATCTGCATCTTACAGTTTTCTTTTTAAAAACGTGTGAAGTCTGTTGAGCCGCATTTGTTCAACGTGGCAAACATGGCTTTACCCTTTCTCATTCTGAATTGAAATTCAGGCTAATAGTGGTACGATAAAAGGGTGGATAATTATAATGTGATAATTGTCGTTAATATGTAATTGTCGTTAATATATAATTGTCGTGATTTAATAACTTTCATTTAGGACTATTGCGCATAGGTTATTTGGTTTAATAACGTTAAATGAGTGAAGTCCGATTATGTTGTTTAATTAATAAGTAAAATATTGACGTGATTTTGACAGCCCTTATTAAACGAAACATTCCGGGTTCAGTGGCCGATGTTGCAAGATTAATTGAATGTAAATGTTGAATGTTTTCTTTTGACTTATAAATTAAAGTAATTTGTTAAATTCCTTTTATAACACCCGGGTAATTGGCGACGCGAAATTAAATTTTATTATCTTTACGATGTACTTCACCGTTAAATGTTCGCTAGCTTTTGTTCTCTCATCTGTACGTGAGATATTTTTACATTTTAACAAGGCCTATTGTTATAAAATGTTTTTTTTTTTTTTTAATTTTCGTCAAGATTAAAGAATGGGTTAAAAAAAAGTAACCGGAGAAGATTCTTTATTCAAACGTCAAGGATGGAGCGCAATTCGAATTTGGAACGCCCATACAGTGAGTTTGATGATATTTGATAAAAAATGAGTTAAATGAGTGCGTTGTGAGAGATGAGTGCGTCATCCAGGAACAGGTATAGAATTTAGACGAATCATCATGACGTAAGGGTCCGAATATGCCATCTTCAAAACCGGTTCAGTACGAATCTAGTTATTCTGCGCTGCCCAAAGGTATTCTTATACGGTATAAACAATAAAAAAATATCTATTTGCTTACATATCTGTGTATAGGCTTAACTTATACAAATCTTTTCTAGGTAGTCCGATTAATTTCTGGAATACTCGTAGCTGAGGTCCTCCTTCATGATCCGCGAATCGCAACGAACTCGTGTGGAAGATTGAGAGACTTGATAGCGCAAAATTTGTTAATAAGCATTAGCATATACCAACCATTAGGAGAACGATATAAGCAAAGTGGCTGGCAATGGTTAGATGTGAAGAGCTGAAGATCGAACTCATGAGACTCTACATGAGAGTAGGCTGATGATGATGATGAAGATCATTAGGAGAACGAATAAAGTAACTTTATAAGACAGTTCGTTTATGAAACCCAAATCTTTAATATTGTGAACCCATGTATTCTAGAGTAATATTATTATATTGATACACATAATTATATAGACAAACAGTATAACATAACATCACGACTGTATTTCTTTGAAAAGGTTGGCTGAGGAACCTGGTACATTACCACGATTCACCTTTTACGTTGTACTCGTCAATGGAACGGGGGTTGGGCGTATTGCCATACACCGGGCACGAATTTGGTGTCTGCAGTTCGTGTTATTGAGAGTTTTAAGTTGGAAAAGCCTATTAGTTTATGTATTTGACTTTACATATAATGATAATTATTCATTATTTTTTACTAATATAATTTTACAGTTTTTATCGTTCTCTATTTTTTTCTTTTTTAGCCGTGCCTTTTTGTTTTTCGTCTTACTTTTCTCCAAGGATTGACTGGTGGAGAATGCCATAGACATTCAGTTCGTCCTTTGTTATGCCTGTTTATGGTGTCAATAAAGAGTAATTAATATAAATAAATAATACTTTGCACGAGCTGCTGATCGAACCCAGCACCTCTTAATTAGCAGTCGCGCTTGCAGCCGCTCGACCGACGGGGCAGTTGAATTACTTATGTAGGTACATATATACACACACACACATACAAGTCTTGTTACATTGACTCTAATGTCTTTAGAAACGGAACAATGTCTCGGTCTAATAACTCTTGAATTGTGTTATAATTTTAACATAGTATTTTATATGATGTAGTCATTTATTTTTAAAGTTGTCGAAAATAATTTATTATATATCGAATAATATAAATTAAGTAGCTATGTTTTAAATAGTTATATGATACGAATATTGATGACCGTGGGAGACCAAGACTCTCCGA